>JADRCC010064635.1:0-13764 GCA_019843855.1 Hylomyscus alleni
AAAAAAAAAAAAAAAAAAAAAAAAAAAAAAAAAAAAAAGTTGCTGTGTATTGCAGTCTGCACTGGCTTGTATGATCTCTTTATTTTTTCTTTCCTTTTTTGTCTTTTTTTCCTTTTCTTCCTTCCTTCCATTATTTATTTATTTACACACATCCGTGCCACTCCCCTATTTCCTCGAGGATGTCTCCACCCCCCACTCCCACCCTACCAGACCTCTAAAGCCCCTGGGTCTTCCAGTCTCTTGAGGGCTAGGTGTATCTTCTCTAAATGGACCCAGATCCAGCAGTACTCTGCTGTAGATGTGTAGGGGGCCTCATATCAGCTGGTGAATGCTGCCTGGCTGGTGGTCCAGTGTTTGAGAGATCTCAGGCGTCCAGGTTAATTGAGACTACTGGTCCACCTACAGGGTTGTTCTACTCCTCAGCTTCTTCTGGCTTTTTCCTAATTCAACCACAAAGCAGCTTCTGTCCATTGGTTAGGTGTAATTATCTGCAACAAACTCTTCTGGCTGCTTGTTGGGTCTTTCAGGAGCAGTCATGATAGGCCTCTTTTGTGAGCATACCATAGCCGAAGTAATAGTGTCAAGCCTTGAGGCCACTACCTTGAGCTGGTTCCCAATTTGGGCCTGTCACTGTCTTTCTTTGTTTTTGTTTTTATTGTTTGGTTTTTTGTTTGTTTGTTTGTTTTGTTTTTTTCTAGACAGGGTTTTGATGACCTCAGAAATCTGCCTGCCTCTGCCTTCCAAGTGCTAGGATTAAAGGTGTGTGCCACCCCCTCCCGGAAATGCCTTGTCTTTCTGTTGGAGGTGGGCTGTTGGGCCCCTCACTCTGCAGACTCAGGAGACTATCACTGCTTGCTCTCCACTCGGGTGGGCATCTGTATCCCAGTCCTCTCGAATGGAGAGGTGGCAGCCTTGGGCATCCCTGGGTCTCATGGAGGCCAAAGATGATATGTTCTAGCTCCTGCAGAAGATCTGAGAACAAGGTAGGGGCCCCAGGGCAGCTCAGTCAGCCATGGGTCCAAAGGGAGAAAGGGACGGGTGAGCACCTGGTTGTTCCTCGGTCCGGTCTCACAGCTGCAAACCTTGGGACAACATGAGGAGTCTAGTTGAAAGGAGGCAATCCATGGTCTTAAGGCATTTTATTATAGGAGAGAGAGAGAGAGAGAGAGAGAGAGAGGGAGGGAGGGAGGGAGGGAGGGAGGGAGGGAGGGAGGGAGGGAGAGAGGGAGAGAGGGAGAAAGTAGAAAAGTAGAAGCTGACCATGACCACGTGGGGGGTGAAGAAGAGAGGGGACAAATGGGGAGAGTTAAGACGAGAAGCTAAGAGGTTGAGAGAGAGGAGAGAGAAAAGAGGGGGCAAACAGCCCTTTTAATGGTAGGCTGGGCTACCTATTTGTTCTCAGGTAACTATGGGGTGGGGCATACCTGGCTGTGGTCAGTTGACTGAGGGTAGAGTCCAGCCAGAATACTGGGAGCTGGGGCATTGTCTAGCCACAGAATACTGGAGTGAGGGCTTGTGGTTTCAGCAGTCTTATGTCTGCGGGCGTGCCTTTTACTGTTCCATCCCTTGTAGAATCTTCTACTGGGTCTCCAGAAGCATGCCTTGAACAACCAAAAACACAAACTGGACTTCATGGTCCCATATCTCCTCCCTTTTCCTTTTTTAAAAGATAGGTATCTCTGGAGTAACTGTGTCATTTATGGTGAAAATTTTGGGTGGGGTGGAAATATCAGAAGAAAATTTATAGGCCAGAGGAGTAACACAATTAAGCCAGAATAATGAGGAAGGTTAAGGGTAGGCAAGACAAGGGATTATAGAATCAATTAGTTGTTCCATGTGTAGTACAGTTTGAGGGTAATAACATCAGTTTTGAACAGCAATTAATTAATCGAAATAGACATTATGTTTTCCTTATTATGCAACTTCCCCCAAATTCAGCAGACATTTGGTTTCAGAAAGAGTGTTCATCTGTAGCTAGAAGGTCCCAAGTCTGTTTTCTGTCCTCTATGGGATTCAGCACATGTCTTGGGAGTCTTCAGTCAGATGAGGTGTCTGGAGGAAGGCAGCTTGGTTGTCTGCAGGTCTCAGGAGATGGCATTGTCCCTGCTCAATCTGCAGCAGTAGGCACTATCTTCTTCTTTGGTGGGGGTTAACCTGTAGGATAATTATGACAAAGGAGCAGGATCCCAACTTTGGATGTCTGCTTTGGATGGCTGAGGAAGAAAATTATATATCTGGGATAGGCAGTAACAGTTTGTCTGTAAAAGGAAACTAGTTGTTATTTAAGGATTGAATGATGCTAATCAGCATAGTTGATTTGACCTGTGGAAGTAGATCAGATGACTTTTGAACCTTAAAAGAAATCTTAAGCAAGTTGAAAACTTTTTGGACATACATCACATACATCATGGATGTTAGGGAGAATGGATGTGTGGAGGGCAACCCCATCCCTCACTTGATGCCTTGTCTTTCTGTTGGAGGTGGGCTATCCAAGTTCCCTCCCCCCACTGAAGGGCATTTTCATCTAAGGTCCCTCTCTTTGAGTCCTGAGACTCCTCTCCCAGGTCTCTGGTACATTATGGAGGGTCCTTCCCCTCAACCTCCTATTTCCTGAGGTTGCATGTTTTCATTCTTTCTGTTGGACCTCGGGGTTTCAGTCCTTTTCCCCTACCCAGTATTTCTGCTCTATTCTGTTTGATATTACATGAATTTATTGTACATTTATAGGCATCTCTTTCTTTAAGTTAGACAAATTTTCTTCTATGATTTTGTTGAAGATATTCTCTGGATCTTTGAATTGGAGGTCTTCTCTCATTCTTCTATTCCTATTATTCTCATTTTTGGTCTTTTCCAAGTGACTCACATATCCTAGATGTTTTGTATTAGAAACATTTTTATTTTAGAATTTCCTTTAACAGTTTAATCAATTTTTTCTATTGTATCTGCTATGGCTGAGAGTCACTCTTTTATCTCTTATATTATGTTGGTGATGCTTATATTTGCCGTTCTTGCTCTTTTTCCTAGGTTGTCCATATACAGTATTGCCTCAGTTTGAATTTTCTTTCTTGCTTCTATTTCCATTTTCAGGACTTCTACTGTTTTATTAACTTCTTTCACCTGTATGTGGGTATTTTCCTGCCTATCTTTATAAGTTTCCTTTTTAAAGGCCTCTCTCATCTTAATAATATTAGGGTTTAGCTCATTTCCTTGCAATTAAGGTATGTTAGAATATCCAGGTCTTGCTCTAGTAGGGTAGCTCTATTTGGGTGATGTCATAATGCCCTGGCTACTCTTGATTGTGTTACTATGATGGTTTAGCCATCTGGTTTCCAGTCTTATCAGGGACTACAAGGCCTACCAGTCCTCTGGTGTTGCAGACCAAACTGGTTTTCCTTTATTTCAGCAGACTTCTGAGATTATAAATAGAGCTGGTTGTCCCTGGTGGCAGCAGGCTTCCAGAGATGCAGGGAGAGGTGGTGGTCCCTGATAGCATCAGGCTTCTAGTTGTACCACGTGCTGAACCACTCTAGGAATACATGTAAAGCTGGTTGTTTTAGTTGGACTTTTACTGCTATGAAAAGACACCATGATCAAGGCAACTCTTAATAGAATAACAATTAATTGGGCCTGGCTTACAGGTTCAGAAGTTCAGCCCATTGTCATCAAGGTAGGAACATGGCAACATCTGCTCAGGCATAGTGCAAGAGGAACTGAGAGTTCTACATATTCATCTGAAGGCTACAAGCAGAATACTGACTTCCAGGCACTTAGGATGAGGGTCTTATAGCCCACATCCACAGTGACATACCTACTTCACAAAGGCCACATCTCTTAGAACAGGGCCATACTTTATAATCATGCCACTCCCTGAGCAGATCATATACAAATCATCACACTGGTGGTCCCTAATGGTTGCATAACTCTGTGATTGAAGGTAGAGGTATGGACCAGAAGATAGAGTGCAGATGGGACAGAGCAGACCTCCTGGTTGCTGCACTAGCCATGGGATCCAATGGAAAAGGGCGTGGTGCTTAGGGAATCTCACCTGTTTTTTTTCTTTTCTGTGCAGTAGAAGGCCTCCAGAGATATAAGTAGATGGTCCAGTAAAATTCAAGAAGGGAGGACAAAGCAAACCTAATGACTGCTGGGCTCACCAAGGGATTCAGTGGAGGATTTCAGGTTGTAGGTCAATGGACTGTGCCAGGAAATTTGGTAAGGCTGAGTAAGGTGGAAGCCCCCTGATCCTCTGAAAGGATGGTAGCAGTTTCACCTGTTTCTCAACAGGCCCCAGTCATATGGCCATACTCCTTACATAGGAATGTGACCTAAGGTCACATAGATTAGAACAGTGTTTTCTGTGCTAATGAGGTATCTTGATGGGCTCTGAAGGTTTAGCCAATAAGCTTCCCTTTTCCGATATCTTTTCCTGCAAAAGGTATTTAATCTCTGATCCTCCCTGAGTAGATTATATGTAACCATTTTCCATGATTAACCCTCAATAAATGATATAGATAAACATGGACAGTCTCTTCAGTTGAGAACTGCCATGGGGAACTTGGAAGAAGCCTTTGTCTACAGAGCTATGCCTTCTAAGTCTCCAGCAGAAGGGCCTTCCACATTCCTGGACTTCACACTGCTGAGCTAAGCTGATGTTCTTCATTCCCCCTCTCCAGGCTCTTGCTCCTCATTGTCCTCAGCATGTAGGCCTCCTCGATTCCTGATGCCATGCAGTTTTCAGAGACAGTTGGATACATGGGAGCTTGGGAACCCCAGCTTATGCCTCAACCTATGTCCTTTCTCACTTAGGCTGAGACTCCCATCCAAAGCTACATTCTACCACGTCTTGAGTGGTATATTGGCAATTCCTGCCACCCCAGCACCCAAAGGAGGCATAAACTAAATACAATCTAATGTTTCTTGTTTCTTCTGACAGAGCATATTTCCCACACCCAAGTAAGAAGGCAGAAGATGGAGCCAAGTACCTCCTGTTTTGTTTGCCAAAGCAGCTTTCCTATAACTCAGCAGTGAGGCACAACATCAGATCACATTTTTAAATTTGCTAGGTGTTAGAGACATGTTCATACTGCAAGGTGAACCTTATGAAATGCTGATTTAAATATAATCATGATTTTTTTAAAAATCTGCTTTCATTCTATGCAGAAGAGAAAATGAGGGTAGGAATTGCAAACTCACTAAGACCAAATCCTTATGTAATAATAATCTCTTTTTTAAAAAATAAGAGTAAAATTTTAAGATATAAATCAAGTCTGATGGTTATTAACAAAAAATTATTTCAGTTTAGGGAAAGTTTGTGATTTTTTCAGATGATTGAAGATATATTTTATATATTTACCATATAAATGAATTGGACTAGAAATACAATGTAATTCATACATATATATATGTATGCATATATATGTATATGAGTAAATGTTAAAGAATAATTATATGAAGAGACAGTCTGTTTTTGCAATTTAAAACAGAATAGAAAAAATAAACATGTAATAGAAAGGATGACAACATATTCATAAAAGGTCTAAGTGGTCAAAACAGTCTCTCATAAAATCTCAACTGGCCTTTTGCTTTTGTGGATAAACTAGTAATTCATCCTTTAAATTTAAATATAAATCCAAAGCACTTAGAATAACTGAAAAAAGTCACAAAAGATCAGAACATCATAGTACCCTCTGCCCAGTTTCAAATCTGTGTATAATTCTCAATAAAAGTTATTATACAATGTTATAGTAATCAATTATACTTCTTAGAATCACAATTTAAAGGGTAAATTTATTACAGAATAAATATTTTCTGTTTCACTTTTATCAAGAATATAGAGAAATTAATTTAGAGATTAAGATTTTCTATTTTTAAATTTTAACTAAAATTACTTAAGTCATTTCTCCTTCCCTTCCTTCTCCTACTCCTGATGGAGCTTAAGGTTTTGTTTTTTTTTCAATCATGCACCCTTACAGCTCCCCCCTCCTACCTGGGTCAAGGCTGGGCCAAGTTCCATTCTCCACCCACAGGAATATTCTTGAGTAAAAATTTTCAGAAAAACCACAGAATGCACTGAAAGTCACCTGACACTCTGGAAAGTTCCAGTTAGAGTTCAGATGCATGTCCTGATCTGCCCATGCTTGCTAGCCAATAGATTTAAAGGTCAATATGATTAGCCAATAGGTTTGAACTGTGGCCTTGTTGAGGTAACCTGTGTCCTTAAAAAGTATAAAAACTGCTTGTAATTACCATTCAGGGGTCACCTTCTAGTCACTTGCCTTAAGGGACTAACTGAAGGTCAACCCTGATGCACCAGAAAATAAGCTTTCTGCTTTGGCATTGATCTGTGTCTCCATGTTTCACTTATGGGCATCTCATAAGTAAGTACCACTGACTGGGGGTCAGAGAATTTTTTTTTTTTTTGAGACAAGAGTTTCTCTGTGTAACCCTGGCTATCCTGGAGCTCACTCTGTAGACCAGGCTGACCTCAAACTCAGAAATCCACCTGCCTCTGCCTCCCAAGTGCCAGGATTAAAGGTATGTGCCACCATCATCCGGAGAGGGTAGGAGTATTACATGTGATATTACATTTGGGGGCTCATCCAGGATTTGAAGAGATCTCTGAATGACCACCAACTAGACTGATTGGAGGTATAAAGACCAAGCTCTGCAACAGGCACCTTCTCCTGAGTGTTTGTTTCTCTGTCTTTTGCTTTCACTTTTGGCTCTTATGGTGTCAGCTGGAAAGTCCCTGGTATGGTGCCATCAATTGTGGCAAGCAGATGTGCCTTAATGCTGTGACCATGTGAGTCTGGAGAATGCTTCAGCACCCCCTTTACCAGAGGGAGTTGGGAGGACTATGTTCCTTTTGGAAATGGCAAGATGCAGTATTGGCAGGAGCTGACTGAGTCTTGCTATAACTTGATTTCAGTCCCTGTGGCAGGGGTGATGTGTCCGTATAACCTGGGTTTCTGGGCCCATGGCAGAGGCCAACTGTCTGTGTGTTGATGGTCTTTTTCTTTGTTCTTGGACTTGGACTGACATTATTTTTGGACATGAGACAGACTGAATCAGGCTATGCAATATTGGCCCTTCTCTTTAGCCAACATGTACAATTGGAAGGCCCAACCTCTCAAAAGAGATCAATGGACATACTGCAAAGAAAAGGGGGCCACTGACACCAAAATATATTCATGGACTACCTGAAGAACAGTGGACCTAGAGATGGGATGGGTATCCCATTCATTTATGGTCATCCCAGACTGTCCCGACTCTCTGTTGGGGCAAGATTTACTCTCGCAGATGGGGACCCAGATATACTTCTTGCCCGACAGGCCACAACTAATTGGCCCAAAAGGAGAGTCCATACACTTTCTGACTACCAGACTAGATGATGAGTATAAATTATTTTAAACCAGTTTTACTCAGAACCAGGACTTGACTTGGTTGGAAACATTCCCATCAGCCTGGGCAGAAGTAGCAGGGATGGGCAAATCAAAATGTCATCCCCCCATGGTGATAGAACTCAAGGCCCAGGTTACACAGTATCTCTCAGACAATACTCTATGTCTCAAGAGGCTCGAGACAGAATTAAGCCACATATCCCAAGGATCCTCCAACTTGGGGTGTTGTGTTAGTGCTATTGAGCCCCCTGAATGAGTTTTGAGGCTGACAAGGATCTTATGACTAGATTGCAGGCTTTCCAGATCAGCTACCAGAAATTGTGACCTAAACTTAGTGCCTTGTATAACACAGGTACCCTAGAGGTTCAACACAAGTACCAAGTTGGAGATTGAGTATCTGTTAAGAGGCATTGTGCTGAAAACTTGAAAGCAAAGTGGAAAGGGAAGTTTCTGGTGTTGTTTACCACCCCAATAGCTGTTAAAATGGATGGAGTAACTGCCTAGGTTCACATAACTCATATGAGACTAGCATCTGAACTTGAAACAAACATGGATAGCAGCCAGAAACCAGAGCAACCACCTCAAGCTCAAGATCACCTGCCCTTCTGCAAGGCCAGAGAAACCATGAGATGGCTTTGGTGTATCTTCCTTCCTACACTGAGCCCCAGCACCCCTTACAGCCCTACCAATATGACTGGGCAAGTACTTCCAGCCACTGGGGATGTAGCTTGGCCCAGTACAGAGGAACATCTGTCTTATACCTGGTGGCAGGACCTTGTCTTTGATCTCTGTAAGTTAGCAGTGGGACTTGACTCCTGGGATATCCCCACCCTAGAGACACAGGAGGAGGGGTTACCTGAATGTGGAGAGACAAGGGACTTGCAAATCTGTGTCCCAGATGTGGCCCTTGGAGTCTCAGGCTTAAGGTTGAGGAGTATCCTAGGAGAAATCCCTATATATGAGTGCTCCAGAGATGGGAGAAGCCAGAAGCAGGCCCATCAGAGTGGGAGTACAGCTGCTTTTTCTGTGCTACCTGGGGGCGTGAAACATTGGGAGGCACATACTGAGACCATTCTGAGAGGAGTTAAGGATTCAAAGGCTAGCCAAGGAGAAATGGAGCAAGATTATAAAAGCTCATAGCTCATCTCCATTGACCTTCTAACATTCTGAAACCTCTCAAATCAGCATCTACAGAGGAAAAGGTTCAGTAAGTAATGTGCTTGAGAACTTCTCTAAGCTTGAGAACTTGAGTTTGTTTACCCAGAAGTTCAGAGAAAAGCTAGAAAAGATGGCATTTACCTCTAAACACAAAACTGGTGCTGGAAGAGATAAAGGTATCCCACAAACCCTTAGTCAACCCTAGAGGGATCTGTAAGCTTCAGATGCTATAAGAGAATCTATTTAATAATATAAGTAAACATCTACATTTCGCCTGTATATGAACGTGCATATACATATTTTCACACCTATAGTTAAGAATATATAAAAAGAAGTCTACGAAGACATTTCACATTCACATCACAACAAGTGTGTATACCTAGTCTTTGACTTTATGATTCTTATAAACACAAAATCCAGGAAAGAAAAGCTGTACAACTTAAACAAACCTGAAGTTGAGCTCTAGACAAGTTAGCTTATGATCTATGCCTTGGTGCTTCCTCAGTGAATAATGTGACTTAGTTTTCTCACCTATTAAATTGTTCTTTACCCTAGTTCTAAATTATCAGTTATCATTAAGATTTGGGGTATTAATAGAAGGGTCTAGAAACCATTATATAGAATACAGCCAGTGTCCAATCAGCATTTTCTGGGACAGAACATAATACAATTAATTAATGATATAATTTAAAAGTTGATGATGATATCCTAACTTTGAGGTGTAACAAGGTAATATTTAACTTTGTTTCATGGTATGGTTTTAATAGTTCATGATGAGTATTCTCTAAGTTCCACAGAAAGGAAACTTCAGTAGTGATTGAAATATAAATATTACTCATAGGTCCTGCCATTTGAAAATTTATTTTAGTTGTTAGTGCTGTTTGAAGAGGTCTAGGAGATAAGATTTTGCTGGAGGAAATCACTAGGGCCAGGTTTTAAGATTTCAAAGCCTTACTTCATTCCCACTTTTCTCTCTACTTGTTTTTCTTCTTGTAATTGGTTGCTAGGTAACCTTAGAAACAATGGTGCCATTAACACAAAACTGGAACTATGAAAAGATCTCATTTAAATTGAGATGAACCAGATAAGGGGATTAAGCAAAGTAACCCAGAAGTACAGAAAATGAAATTCCTCTTCAAAAAGAGTAGATAAAATAATAGCACATGAGGTACAATGCAAGGTAGAAGTCAAACAGAGTTAGTGGAGAAATTTGAAGTGGAGAATCCATCTGATAATACTGTCTTTCTGTAGACAGCCTTGACCCTTATGTCTATAAATATTTGAGGAAAACTTCAAGTGAAAAGAGCAGCCCCAGACACAGAAGAGAAACTAAACTCATGGTGATGTAAAATGATCTCTTGGGTCCACAGGGTCTGAGTGTATTGAATGATTATTTAGAAGGTCCATTCTCAGTAACTGAAAAGGGAGGCCTTTCCAGAGTTTTCCGAATGTAGCATTAAGATAAGAAAGAGGAGTGACTGTGCTCACTTTACCCAGTGAGTCAGCTGAGAGACTGATGTCTTCTTGGGGGAGTCTGGGAATTATTTCTGAAGGCATCAGGAATGATCTTGTAGTGACAGCTTTGTGCTGATTTTCATTCTGTCTGTTATTCCTTTTTTTTTTTTTTTTTTTTTTTGTACTTTTGTTCAAGGTTGTAGAGAAGTCTTACCATCTGACCCAGGACTCTGCTGATATCTGTTTTGTACAATTTAAGACAACTCTCAATTCAGTGTTTGAAAGAAACTGAGAAGGTCAGGAAGAAATAAAGCAACAAGGAGAGTGGGAAGGAAAAGTAGAAAGGAGTGAAGGAATGACTCATTCGACTTGACACAATTTAGAATTGTAAACATCTATTAGTGTTTTCCTCTTCTTTCCATTTCTGAGTTTTCTCTTGTATAAAGTGTAACTTCCCTGTCATTTCTAGGAGATACAATCCCACATCAGCTTTCTAGTCTTTTAATTTTTCTTCCCCGTTTTTACATTGTGATTCCTGAACCTTAGTTTTGGAGTTTTGATGTAGTTGCAACCATTGTAGCTGGTCACCTTACCATCAGTTATTCTTTGAATCTTGACCAGTTGTGGTTTTCTGTAATGGTCTATGTCTGCTGAAAAGAGAAGCTTCTTTGATGAAGGTTGAAAGCTACACATAACAGTAGATATAATTATAAGTGTTTATGAAGTTAGTAATTATGAATGTTGATATTCTGTCTGGACTGCACACCCACAGATACCTGGCAACCAGGTATTTCCTCCCCACAGTTACCTGGCAACATCCAAGTAGTCCTAGCTGCTTGGCATCTCCTCCCTCTCTTGCCTCTCTTGCTCTCTTGCCTCTTGCCCCCTTCCCCCACCCCTTCCCATTCCCTTCCCACCTCTCTCCATGTGGTCATGGCCGGCCTCTACTTTTCTCCTCTCTCCTTCTCTCTGCCTTTTTCTACCTCTACTTAACTCCCCTCCTCATGCCCTAAATAAACTATTCTATCATGTGGCTGTTCTCTCAGGGGGAAGGGATGTCTTGGCACAGGCCCGCTGAGGCAGCCCCTTCCCCTACACCCTGCCGGTACATATCTTAATAGCTATTTCTCTTCTATGATCACAAAAATGCATATTTAGTAAAATGGCACCATGAAGATCTTCACTATAACCAATCATTTCCCCTCTGGGTAGTTGGATAAGTTTCCAGTTACCAGGCATGATTTTTCTCCCTTCAAGCAATTATTAAGTCCAGTTAGAGAGTTGATGTTTATCACCAACATATGAATGCCACTTTTGCATCCTTAGCTATGTCTTGCCATGCTGGTCATTATTTTGGTTCAGAGAGGTCACAGCTGGATAGAATATTGGTTTTGCCAGTCTTCATTAGCTCAGCTTGTATTATACTACTTAGTACTGTGAAACCTCAGTACTCTGAAATTGTTAGGTCACACAAAGCACAGATTCCCTAAGTTTTATGCCCAAACTTCATGTGGTCTTTAGGAATACTATCTTAACTTCAACTTCTGGTTGATACCATAGGACCACAGGAATAGCTTATTGTATTTGTGGTAATTCTTGGACTGTTTAGAACAGTAGCACAAATAGCTTCTGTTTTGTTTTTTCTCATGCCCAGTACTGACATTTTTTGTTAGATAGTCTATGATTCTTTGGGAAAGCATTGGGAATCCAAGTTATATAACTTTATTTCAAGTATATATGTACTTGGATAATATTCACTCATATTCACTATATATAATGTTTTGTAAATAACTAATAATAATAATAATAATAATAATAATAATAATAGATTATTGAACCATCTATAGAAACACTTTTTCTGTATTGACAGGTAAAGAGCCCCCATCTTGCCTTTTATTTCACTTGTGTCCTTTTATCTCCCTCTCTAGCACTCCTTTTCTTTCTAATTTTGATATGATTTCTAAATAAATTATTGACACAGTCAATGTATTTGTTAACTACTGTATTATTCCTTTATTTTACTTCACAACTGTTTCTCCTTAGTCTTCCTTCTTTACTTTATCCCTTTCAACTTTTTTCTTTACCATTTCATTGGCTTTTAAGAATATGTACATGTGGAGACTTTCTTATCATAACGAAAGCAAGAGAGTCATGAAAGTTTGGCAGGATATCAAGGAGAGGACTGACTACCAACTATTGATTTTATCCTATTTGTGAATAGCATCCTCCTACAAACAGGATATCCTACAGTGAAAAAGTTGGAAAGTCTATTGGCTTCTTTTAATGTTTCTTGCCTTCCCAGGAGCCTACTTAGATTCCAAACACTAAGTGACTAGTATATAATTTGTCTCACTGGGGATGAAACCAACATTTGTTTCTACCATTATTATTGAACATTGTATAACAGTTTTCACAGATACTAATTATCTCATTATTTACTGTAATAATCCCATTAAATAGCATCCATAAGCATAGCTTCATTGCCACTCCCTGTTATAGAACTGTGATAAGTCATGGTAAAATTGATATTTTAATTCTATCATATATATTATATTTAATCTCATATTGTCAATTATTAAATATCTATATGATTATTATATTATATGTCAAAGTACTATGTGATTAGAATCCTTTATGGAACAGTATTTTATATACTAAAAAACAGTATGATGATCTCAAAAATAAGAAAGTATTTATTATTTTTGTTTCATCAGTTAGAGAAATGTATTTAATTCTTATTCATAGCTAAAATAATAAAGTTTATGCTTTTGATTATTTTCACTTTGCTCTGAGAATTTTGATTTGGGGTTACTAGAGTTTGCATCTAATATTGATTATGACTATTAGCATTGATATAATTAAGAAAATACATCACAAATATATCATTTTGGGACATTCAGAGAGAATTTAAGCAACCATAAAATGTATACATTATTGAAAAGCAAAATGAATTTGTATTATTAATTGAACTATGCAATTTTTAATATAATCTAAAATTTAAATGTATTTTTGGCACAAGAGTTGAAACACTTAAGACAATCTTTTTTTGAAGCTAACATTGTTATGTTTATGATATTCAGTGTACATTGTGATGAAAGTATCAATGCCCACTGAGTCTTACCATGGTAACCACTTGAGTTACAATCTATAATCTTCTGGCTATATCTATTTTTTATCTATCTATTCATCTACCTATCTTGGCATATCAGCCACTTCGATTTACTCTACCTAGCTATTTTCAGATGTCTTATTTATTTTAAACAATGACACCTTGTGATTGAAATCTCATTTTTTATATTTTATTTTTTTGGCCCAGGGAAATTCACTTTCCACTTTATGATGTCCACTTGAAGTCTGGTCTTCATGAAGTTAAAAAGGGGTCAAGGGAAATCAGAGTATACAGAGGTAGTGTGGGCTTTTTTTTCCCCATACAATGGGCCTGCTTCATTTCTCTGATTAGTTTTAGAATCTTCTACGATCTTTGTTTTCTTTGTTTTTCGATGTTAGAAATATCTTGTAATTCATAGAAATCAATAATATTAGTGTTCATATGTTATAGTGCAAGGCTTTGCAAAGGATGTATGTAACTTTTTTCTGCGTTTTCAAGAAAAACAGCTTTCTGTTTGTGTAATGCTCTACTCTTGCTCAATGGTCTTTTCTTCCAATCATTCCTAGTGAATGATGGTTTAACTATGTTTACGTTTCACTGTTCAAACAGCTTTCATATTGGTAAGAGCCTGGAAAACATTCA
>JADRCC010064654.1:0-10723 GCA_019843855.1 Hylomyscus alleni
TGTACAATTGACCCCTTGTCAACTTGACACACAAACACATCACTATTAAGCCTCAACCCTTACTTTCTTATTCATCTCCAAGATCTAAAGTCCCACAGTCTTTATATATTAAAAGTTCAATCAATTTAAAATGTTCAATATCTTTTAAAATTCAAGGTCTCTTAACTGTGGGCTCCACTAAAATACTTTCTTCCTTCAAAAGGGAAAAATATCAGGGCACAGTCACAATCAAAAGCAAAAATCAAACTCCAACCATCCAATGTCTGGGATCCACTCATGATCTGTATTCCTCCAAGGGCTTGGGTCACTTCTCCAGCTCTGCCTTGTCTTCTAGGCTCCAGATGCCTGTACTCCACTGCTGCTGCTGTTCTTGGTGGTCATTCATGGTACTGGCATCTCTAAAACACTGTCTTCTGCTGTAACTAGGCTTCACTAATAGCCTCTTATAGGCTCTCTTCATGGTGCCAAACCTCAACTCCTTTGCATGACCTCTTCAGTCCTGGGCCATTAATTGCAACTGAGGCTGCACCTTCACCAATAGCCTCCCATGGCCTCTCACTGTGCTGAGCCTCAGCTGCTCTTCATGACCCCTTCATGCCTTCAAAACCAGTACCACCTGGATGACTCCTACACATTACCAAGTGTACCTTGTCCTGCTGCAGCACAAGGTACAACCTTGGCTATCTCTGGAACACAGCCTCTTTGTGCTCTCAGAAAACATTTCCCAGAAGATGTCACCTCAGTGATGCTGGTCTCTTCTTAATCACCGCTAATTTCTTAGCTCCAGCTAACTAGCATCAATAATCCCAGTAATGCAAAGTTTTCACTTTAGTAGTTCTGGTATCTTGTTAATTACAGCTGATACTTCAGCCCCAGCTAACCAGAACCACAGAATCTTCACAATCAAAACAACATGGCCCTGATAAGAGTCTTTAATAGTCCCTCTCAAATTTCACAAGCCAGGCCTC
Source organism: Hylomyscus alleni (assembly GCA_019843855.1). Classification (NCBI taxonomy): domain Eukaryota; kingdom Metazoa; phylum Chordata; class Mammalia; order Rodentia; family Muridae; genus Hylomyscus; species Hylomyscus alleni. The sequence continues at coordinate 969 of JADRCC010064654.1, forward strand.
CATCTCTGCACTGTTCTCAATATGACCTTCCAAGCTCCTACAGAACATCCCACAGAGTTCTTAACAACCAGAGGCTCTTCTAGCTCAAAATTCCAAAGTCCTTCCACAGTCTTCCCCAAAACATGGTCAGGTTGTCACAGGAATACCCTACTATGCTGTTACCAATTTTGTATTAGTCAGGGTTTCTATTCCTGCACAAACATCATGACCAAGAAGCAAGCTGGGGAGGAAAGGGTTTATTCAGCTTACTTCCACATTGCTGTTTATCAGGAAAGGAAGTCAAGACTGGAACTCAAGCAGGTCAGGAAGCAGGAGCTGATGCAGAAGCCATGGAGGGATGTTCCTTACTGGCTTGCTTCCCCTGGCTTGCTCAGTCTGATCTCTTATAGAATCCAAGACTTCCAAGACTTCCAGTCCAGGGATGGCACCACCCGCAAGGGGCCCTACCCTCTTGATCACTAATTGAGAAAGTGCCCCACAGCTGGATCTCATGGAGGCACTTCCCCAACTGAGCTCCCTTCTCTGTGATAACTCCAGCCTGTGTCAAGTTGACACACAAAACTAGTCAGTACACATAGCAAAAACAATATACAGCAAACCAGTAGCCAGCATCAAACTAAATGGAGAGAAACTTGAAGCAATCCCACTAAAATCAGGGACTAGACAAGCCTGCCCACTCTCTCCATACCTGTTCAATATAGTACTGGAAGACCTAGCCAGAGCAATTAGACAAGAACAGGAGATCAAAGGGATATAAATTGGAAAGGAAGAAGTCAAATTATCACTATTTGCAGAAGATATGCTATCATTCTTAAGTGACCCCCAAAATTCCACCTGATAATTTCTAAACCTGATAAAGGACTTCAGCAAAGTGGCTGGATACAAAATTAACTCAAATAAATTAGTGGCCTTCCTTTACTCAAAGGACAAATAGGCTGACAACGAAATTAGGGAAACAATACCTTTCACAATAGTCACAAATAATATAAAATATCTGGTGTGGCTCTAACTAAGCAAGTGAAAGATCTGTATGACAAGAACTTCAAGTCTCTGAAGGAAGAAATCAAAGATCTCAGAAGATGGAAAGATCTCCCATGCTCATGGATTGGTAGGATTAATATAGTAAAAATGGAAGTGATCTTTCTAGTAGTGTGGAGACAGAAAGTCACTGTTTGCTGTTCTTTTCACATTTAAAAACATATAGGTAATGGACCAGAAAAAGAATAGATGCCACCTGCTCTCCAGCATTCCCAGCTACTCTCAAAGAAGAGTTAAAATACTATTTCCCAGTGTGCATTAGCATTATAATGTCTATTTGAATGCTAACATCTCACAAAGGCAGAGACTGGAGCTGCTATCCTATTATACTCAAAGACAGCTTTCTTCCCCATGCAGGTAGAATACAATTGCAGGTAATTTCTCTGTTAGTACAGTCCACTGGAAAATGAAAGAAAACTGAGAGAGATTTACTGATTGAAGGCAAAGCATTAAATGTGGTTGAGTATTTGTGATGTTAGTCCGACATTTTCAGCCATTAAACTCTGTTGCTTCCTATTGGCTAAGTTCAAATTGGATAAATAGGCAGATGGGGGTGGGGGTGGGGGTGAGAAAGCAAGTGTTTGACTCCATGATTTAAGGTAGTCAAGAGTTTCAAAATCTTCAGAGCGGATTCCAGAACAATTAAATCTAACATTAGCTTCTTGGAATAAGGGCCACATGGATAAATAGGCATATTTACCACTTGCCAGTGTTTGCCTACGCAACTTAGAGAAGTTGACTTGGGAGCTGTACATGTTGCAAGCTTCAATGAGTGACTCACTCCTTCCCCCACTCCAGATAAAAAGGGCTTGGAGCAATACTCATGTTCTAAATATATGAAAATATTGATGAAATGAGAATAGGAATCTTTCTGATGACCTCAACAGAGTATAAAAAATGAACTCCAACAGGGAGACTTGGTGGAGATGGATCATTGCTTCTTGGGAGTAATGAAAGTCATGGTGTTAATCTTGCTTTTGACCCATGAATTGCTTGAGGACGAGGCAGTTAAACACTCAGGAGTTTTGCTTCTCCAACTGAGTTGGGAAAGCCTCAGGTGAGCACAGTAGAGCAAACCCATTAGAAAACTGTGGATGGAAAATGCCTTCAGGTAAACTTGTGTTCTGCCTGGCAACCAGAAAGTTCTCCAGAAACCTACTTGGAGCTGCACTGGAGACAGTTTGATATGTACTGTGTAATCCTGTAGGATGAAGTCTGATTTGTATGGACACTTGATTAATCCTGGAGGAGTGTTCAGCTAACCAGCAGCACTCAATAAATAGTGGTTGAATGAACTGATTCTGCATACATTATACAAAATAATCCCCGTTTCTCTGAGGGCTGGTCAAAGAGACGAGAACTGGCAATCGTGTAAAGAAGCAGAAGAGGGATCATCCCGTCCTAACAGCAGGCTACCTCTCTACAGAGGTTCATACCCCACAATACACGCCAGTGGATGCACAGACCACTCAGAATGCAAAGGAATTATTAGCTCATTTTTTTCCTGGCCTACCAGGTAGTGCCAGGTGTGGGCTCCCTGTCATGGCATCGGCCTCAAGTTGGACCAGTCATCAGTTGGCCAGTCCCACAAGTTCTGTACCACCTTTCCCCCAGCTTGGTGGGTAGACTGTAGCTCCCTGTGAGGTAACATATGGTGCGCTTGTTTATCTGAAAAACCCAGGAAGCAAATGCTATACAATTCCACTTCCACAGAAATGGAGTCCAAGTCTATCTCTTAATGAGTGGATTGATGGCTCTTCTGTGAACCATTTAGTAGGAATTGAAATAAATGAGTCCCTGTTCTTTTTACTGAACTATTGAACTTCCCTCTCTTCAACTGCAGTCAGCTTGCCAAAGAGGAGAAATGATATTGTCTGCCCAGCATGTGCTGGGGGTGAAAGTTCACTTAGCATCTACCATGAAGTCAGTGGTATTTTGTTCTCACAAAGCCCATAGTATCAATATCTCTCGACACCCAATTTAAATGTATGTTTTCCAACCCGACTTACTGAACTGGACACTGTTAGGTTTTTCAAGCCGATATGCTAGTTTTAAAATCATGGATATATATATATTTTTAAAAGGTTTATTATATATAACATTATATAATATATGTACTCATATATTATATGTATGTGTATATATACATACATATATACATATATTGTATATATACATATATATATACATACACACACACATATATATATATGAGTACACTGTAGCTGTCTTCAGATACATCAGAAGAGGGTGTCAGATCACATTACAGATGGTTGTGAGCCACCATGTAGTTCCTGGGAATTGAACTCAGGACTTTTGGAAGAGCAGTCAGTGCTCTTAACCTCTGAGCCATCCCTCCAGCCCAGATATATGGATTTTAAATCTACATTTAAGCATTGGACATTTATTCTTCTTAGGCCTGTTTATACTTTGAAAGGATTGTTATGTAGCTATCCACTTTGCGTGACTATTGAGCTTTAATAAACCAAAATATATTCCCCATAACCCTAACATTATTACCTAATAAGTCTTATCATTTTAGGTGGGACAACTTTAATTCACTCCAGATGCCTGTGAGCATTCCAGCTCATTGAGGTGTCAATTCCACAGCTGGGCAGGTGAGTCTGGACAGGTTGAGTTCCTTCCTGCTCCTTCCTGTGTGTTTCTGGACTTTTAAACTAGACTGAGACAAGGCTAGACTTCAGGTTTGTAAAGACTTTTTGCTAAGTTCAAAGGTCTGGAGATGCCAAATGGGAGATCTATCAACACAGAACTTGCTTAATTATGTAAACAACTTCTTCTTCTTCTTCCTCCTCTTCTTGAGGAGGAGGAAGAAGTTGTTTATACAATATATATTATACATTATATATAATGTATATTATATATGTATATATAATGTATATTATATAACACATATTATACATTATATAATATATTATATTTAATAATATATAATATACAATAACATATAACATATATTATATAAAATTTTATATTTATATTTATAATATATAATATATTATAATATAATATACAATATAATATATAATATATAAATATATAAAAATATAACTATATTATATATTTATATTTATAATATATAATGTATTATAATATAATATATAATATTATATAATGTATAATATATTATATAATATATTATACAATATATAATAATATATTATACATAATATATAATATATATAATGTATAGCTAAGGATCAAAATCAAGGTCTTGGATATGCTGGACAAGTACTCTATCACTGAAAAGTACTCTTTCACTGTAATGTACCCTCACCCTTTAGGGCTTTTGTTGTTGTTGTTGTTGTTGTTGTTTTTAAGCTAGGGTCTCTCTCTGTAGCCAGACTGGGCTTGAACTCATCCATCCTCCTGTTTCAGCTTCCCTATTATTGGGATTACAGTCATGCATTACCAAGCTCACATCCAAGTAACTTTTTGTTTATAAAAAGGTTTCTGCAGATGAAAAAAGGCGACATCACAAAACTGGGTGCCCTGAGGGTTTGTTAGAGCTATGGTTCCATGGTATTCAATGCCTTGTGTGGTGCTGGGAGGATTCATTAACAAGAAGCACTACAGAATTCTTGGCAGGAAGTTTTTATGGAGCTTTCAGGTAAGTGATAAATACTTCTATTAAACACAGCTTCTATTTAGGACTCAGAATGTTCTTTAAAAATGTCTGGGTTTTCCTTAGGAGGCATAAATTTACCTTTTGTTCTTCCTATCCTGATTTGGGAATAGAGAAAACAATTGCTCTTTCTATGGCTAGATAGAAAGGAATACACACACTTTTGGACTTAGACCAAAATTCTAAAATAGGTCAAACCTTAACTGAAAGAAGAAAAATATCTTATGGTTCAAACCTTCATTAGTGTTGCTCCTTAAACTAAATTTACCTCTTCACTCAGCCTTCTATTTATGAATACACTGAGACCAAAACCACATTCTCTCCTTAATCCTCCACCAACCATATGGCTTCCTTGCTTAAAAGTGTTATCATAAGGATGCATTTTTTCCCTCTAAGAAGAAACCAAAGGAGCAGTATTCAAACAAAAGGCAATTGGGGAACTCGTAGCTGGTTTGAACCTGAAGTGATCACAGTTTACTCTTGTAATGGGATGGTTAGTCTCAATTTTCACTTGGGTTGGACTGAGAAGAGCCAGGAAGACTGGTAAGGTACAGCTCTGGGAATATCTGTGCAGGGTTCCCAGAGATGGGACTAAGGGGAGGGAAAGACACTTCCCTAGTGTGGGCAACATCATCTCATCAGCTGGGGCCCAGTAGGTCTCAAAGAGAAGGTAAAGTGGCTAGCATGATTCAGACACATCCCCCATCCCTCTCTGCCTTGTCATGTCATGCTGTGAAATGCCCTGTTCAACAACACCCTCCCCACCAGTAATGGACTAGTACTTCTGCAATTGTATACAGAATGAGCCTTCCTTCCTCACATTGTTTATGTCACAACCAGACAAAACTGGACACAAGCCACCAACTCTACCTTAGTTAAATGCTCTTCCAAGTGGGTTTGGAGAGATGGCTCAAATGTTAAACACATTGGAGGCTCTTGCAGAGGACCTGAGTTCCCTTCCCAGCAACCACATGGTAGCTCGCAATTGTAGGTCACTGAAGTCCTAGAGGACCTGACACTGCCCTTTGTCTTCCATGGGTACTAATGCCTGTGGAGCACCTACATATATGTCATCAAAACACTCAAAACATAGAATAAAAATAAGTAAATTTTTAGAAAATCCCTTCCCATTGTTAACAGGACATTTCTCTGGCACTCATAAACAATTGTATTTATTTCTCATTTATTTTAGTACTAATATGTGACATGTATTCTCTAAGTAATTTTCATGTATACATTGTTAACAGTTTTTATGCCATACAGTAGCTCTCTAAATTTATTCATTACATGCAAAAAACCTGTCTCCTTCCACTAACTTCTTCCCATCTCTCCTTTCTTAGACCCTGATAACCATTAATTATCTCAAGCTTTTCTAGGAGTGTAATGCTCTTATACCACATGTAAAGGGTTTCATGTAAGGTCTCTTTTCACTTAGCATAGTGTCCAATTTCATTCATGCAAATTCCACGATTTCCTTCCTTTAAAAGGTTGAATGGTACCAGCATACATGTGTGCTTGTGCATGTGTGCATCCTTGTATGCATATGTGTATGTGGGTATGTGTGTGTATATGTGCATGTGTGCATCCTTGCATGCATATGTGTACGTGGGTATGTGTGTGTATATGTGCATGTGCACTTCACATTTCCTTTGCCTACTCGTAGACCATTGGTGTGCCACAAAGGATTTGAAGATGTCTTCAACACACTTGGTTTCATTTTATTTGGGTAGATATGCAGAAGTGAGAGTAAATGGATCATATGGGAGTTCTAGTGTTAGTTCTTTTGAGGAAACGATCCTTCTCCACAATGGGTGCATTAATTTACATTCTTATCAACGAAGTACAAAGGTGCCCCTTTCTCCACAACATCACATTTATCTCTTAATAAAAATTAAAACAGTAGCCACTCTTACAGGTGTGACATGACCCCTCATTGTGGCTTTGGGTTATATTTCCATTACTTCCATGATTGCTAAGGATGTTGGGAGCACTTTACCCCTATATAGCCACTGGTCATTTGTATGCCCACTTTGAAAACACTCTGTTCAAGGTTTTACTAATTTTCTCCGAGTTATGACTTTTCTTGCTATTGAGATGATGGCTTTTTAGGAAAATGAATTGTAATAGTTTCATTATAAGCTGAACTTCCTAAGCTCAGAAGTGAAGACTATGTACAAGAAGAAGTTTGAAACTGAACTCTTCAAATTGGATTTTACTGAGATTTAAAGTTGTGGGTGTCTTATAAAATGGGAGTTCCCGTGGTGGAGTTTAAGGGGCATGTGGCTGAATTTCCACTTGCAATGTGATTGAGATCAGAGAAGAACAATCTTGGAATTAATTGCAGCTGACACACACTGTGCTGCTGATCTGTGCTGAGCTCCTGGAAACTGTGGCGTTCTAAACTCAAATGTTAGCTTTTGGAAAGCAAGGATTATAAAGGGGCTTGACAGATATGACCAGGGGAGCATCTTCCCATGCTACATCGGAGGTGTCAGTTCCCCTAGGGTGAGCCTTCCCAGGTCTTCTTTGTTGGCAGCTCTCTGTAAACTACTTACTGTCTTTAGAAAGAATACACACTAGGGAAATCTTAGACCTCAGAGGATACCAGAAGTCAACAAAAATGGAAAATTACCCGCTGGCTGGGACAACAGGAGACACAGAATACTTTAGAAGTGTGTGCTACAGCTCATTATGATCTCCCTTGATCAGGTCAACAAATGAAAATCCCCAAAGACATCCATAGCCTTATCTTCCAACACCCAAGGGCTTGATTTGCTTTCTAGGCTGGCCACCTCAGAATATGCTCACTCTGTTACAACCCTGTCTGATTAGTGCCAACTAGCCCAAGGGCAGTGATGCTGGCTGCTTCAGAGACACCCACAGTCACAGCAGCATGTGCCAAATCAGCCTTCAAGCCCATGCCTTCCCAGAGAACAGAGCAGCATATGGAGGGTTTGGGCTCCTTGCCATCTGTCAGGAGTGGGCAGGACAGTGTGTGCAACCCCAATCTGTGCCAGTGTTCAGGAGATAATGCTTTCTACAGCAAAGGGTCTGCTGGCCTCAGATAAGGACAGCTTCCACAGGAGAATGGTGGAAAGCCACACAATACAGGAAGCCTGGTCGCAAGTCCTCTCTGTTCTGCTCAAAGCTCTCATGGGCGTTAGCCAAATGGCACCAAGGAGAAGGCACCCTTATTTGTTGTTGGTGTGTATAGAGCGTGGATATCCACTCCCAGGCTGTACGATATGACCATTTGCTGAAGTGCTTCCTGGTTATCCCTGTCTACCTTCCAAGAGTACTGTGATGAAATCCCCCATCCAGGGACCAGTCCCTCATTCCACTCCTCTCTACCACTGCCTTTGCCCCACCCAGTGCATTAAGAGGGTGGCTGTGAGCCTCATTCTTCTAAGAATCTGGTTTGTGAGTTTTCTAGCATGCTTTTTTAAATTTTGTTTTATATTTTTACTTTATTATTTTGAGATCTCACATAGCCCAGGCTGGCCTTCCACTTGCTGTGTAGGAAGACCTTCAACTTCTGACTGGCCTCCAGATGTAGACTGGTGGTAGTGATGACCGCCAGAAGGAGATTCCGTGCCCTGGTTTAAGGAGGTGGTTCCATTGTCTGTCCTTTACAGTCACTATCCGTAGTAAAGAGGCAGGAGTGATTTACCATCTTCATGTTTGGCATGCAGGGTGAAAGAAAAGGAGGGACCTGGGCATTAGCATTCTCAACGAGGCTGACAGCTGGCACATTTGCTGAGTCTCTGCAATCATCTCTATTCAAGCTGAATTGCACTGTACCTGCTATTAGCAGGCTCACGGATTAGGTGTGTGCTTGTTGTTCTCCTAAAATCGTGTCTGTTGCCATGAAAACGGAGCACTCCAGACTACGGTTTCAAGTATATTATCTGAGCATGGTAGAAAGGAGTAGGTAGGACACTTCTGATTTGAATGAATATATAAATGAGTAAGTCACTTAGCATCTCTGAGCATCTCTTGTTGTCTTCTGTGAAATAAAAAAACCTCTGTGAGATGTTTTGTACATTTTCTTTAGCCTCTAACAATTAGGTGAGAGGAGACAGAAACCAAGCACTTGAAAGAAAACATGGCATTAAGCAAGGAGAAGTCATAAGACGCTGAATAGCAGTGAATCATAGAGCAGGAGTCAGAGGTTGTTAGAAAAGCCTTTAAATGTGGTCTTTGTACCTGATCAGATTTTCTCTGTTGAAAAGAATCCTTCCCTTCTCTCTTCTCCCTTCTTTTTGCATTGTTGGGTATTAACAGATGCCTGTAGACACAGGATCTATTACTGAGCCGCATCTCCAGCTGAAGGGGAGATTTCTCCCTGTGTATAGATGTCTCTAAGCATTTTCTTTCTATGTAGAGAACATCCTTTGGGGGCTCTGGGGCAGTAAGAGAAAGTACAAGGAAGGGAGCCCACATGTTGCCTATAACAAGAGGTAAAAGGTTACTGACAAAGCCTTGAACTAGGCTGGGCTTGCTGGTGGCAAAGATCTAGAAAGGGTCAGATGGATGAAGACTATGATGCTGAAGTGGTTTCAGGGAGCTCATGAAAGATGTGGCAAACACTGAGTACCACCAACTTGGGACCTGTTCATAGAATAGCAAATGGTGCTGAGTCTCTGTAACAGTCTCCTGACATAGACAGTCTGTATATGTTAGGCACCAAGGGAGTATGGACAATGTGAGACACCTGCAGAGGTGTGCCAAACTTACATTAATGACATTTTAAGATGATTCCTAAATGCACACAGAACTGATCAAGAAAGATTGATGATCAGGGGATATAGCTCATGGATAGAATATTTGCTAGTTTGTGCTAGGCTTTAGGTTTGATCCTAAGTGCTGTATGAAAATAAAGACTGATGAAGTGGCTTTGACTTCTCTCTGTTACTCAGTTTCAGAAGAATGTGGGGTAATTTTAATCTCCTTTTTTTGGCACCTGGGAAACACTTGAAATTCACACATCTTAGCCCTGTTTGATGATTCCTGTGGGGGCAGAACTGTACTTTTCTCAGCAGTAAAGAATTTGACAAAAAAAAAAAAAAAA
>JADRCC010064897.1:0-11528 GCA_019843855.1 Hylomyscus alleni
TCTCTCTCTCTCTCTCTCTCTCTCTCTCTCTCTCTCTCTCTCTCATCTTCTACTCTCTCTTATTTATTTTGATCACATGTTTTTTAATTATTACCCTATTTTACTAAGTAATGAGTATTATTTTAATTGGATATTTTGTTATTTACATTTCAAATGTTATCCCCTTTCCTGGTTCCCCTCCTCCAAAATGCCCTCCCCCATCCTGTCCCCCTGTTTCTATGAGGGTGTTTCCCCACCCACTCACTCCTGCCTCCCAGCCCTCACATTCCCCTACACTGGTGCCTTGCTTGAGTCTTCGTAGGACCATGGGCCTCTCTCCCATTGATGCAGGATAAGGCCATCCTCAGCTACATAAGCAACTGGAGTCATGGATCCCTCCATGTGTACTCCTTGGTTAGTGGTTTAGTCCCTTGGAGCTCTGATGGGTCTGTTTGGTTCGTATTGTTGCTCTTCCTATGGGGTTTGGGGAGAGAGGGTATTGGGTGAGAGAAGAAGACTGAAGTCCTGGGGGCCAGTAGAAAGAATCAAAACAGGCAACCTCAGGAAATAGGAGGTTGGGGGGACCCCCCAGAATGCACCAGAGATTCGGGATGTAAGAGACTCTCAGAACTCAAAGAGTGAAATGCCCAACAGTAGAGAGAGCCCACTTCCAGCAAGAAGATAGGACGTCAAATGAGGAAGGAGGCGGTATCCCATAGTCACAACTCGGACACATAATTGTTCCTGTCTGAGAAAGTATTACAAGAATGGAAATGGAGAGGAGCCTGAGAGGAAAAGAAGGTTCAGAGACAGGCCAAAAGAGGGATCCAGCTCAAGGGGAGGCCCCAAGGCCTGACAAAATTACCGAAGATATGGAGTACTCACAAAAAGGGACCACCTAGAATGACCGCACTCTTGAAGATCCAACAAGCAGCTGAAAGACTCAGAGGCAGATATTTGCATCTAACCAATGGACAGAAGCAGCTGACCCCTGTTGTTGAATTAGGGAAAGACTGAAAGAAGCTGAAGAGATGGGAAACCCTGTAGGAAGACCAGTAATCTCAACTAATCTGGAACCCTGAGATCTCTCAAACACTGGAGCCTCAAACAGACTGCATACACCAGCTGATATGAGGCCCCTATCACACATACAGTAGAGGACTTCCATGTCTGTGTTCATTCAGAGATGAAGAATCTAACCCTCAAGAGACTGGAGGCTCCAGGGAGTTTAGAGGTCAGGTGGGTTGGGGGGTGGGGGCATCCATGTGGAGTCGGGGGCCTTGGGAAGAGGTATGGGATGTGGAGCAATTGAAGGGTGGATAGGGTGATGGAATATGGAGTGTAAAAATTAATTTAATAAAAAGTAATTAAAAAAGAAAGGTATTAACATATGCAGTGGCTTGAATGAAACACCCCTCCCCTGCATTAGCTGAATCATTTGAAATTCAGTTGGTGGTACTGTTTAGCTTGTGGGACTTTTAGGAGTCAGGTTTGCTGGAGAAAGCACATCACCTATGCTGGGTTTTGAAAGTTTATATCATTGCTCCACTTCCAGTTCACTGTCTCCATTACAGGTCCATATTTGGAGATGTGTTCTCAGCTTTCTGCTCTGATCACCTACTGCCGAACCTACTCCACCATTGGGTAGTTTCTCTTTGCATCCGTAAACTACAATGAAATTTTCTCTATGTCAATTTTAGCCATAGTATTTTCATCATAGAAGCAAATAGTAATAGAATGATCGTAGTCTCCCCATTTTGAGTTGGTAAAATGCTTATGTATTTCACAACCATAATGCAATTAATGTAAGCCAAGCATTATCCTTATAAAAGTAATTGGCTAATAACAACCAACATGAGAAGTACTATTAGATGTTTCCATGTAGGTGAAGTCACATATTACAAATTAGAAATTTTGAGAAAGAACTATGCAGAGCCAAATATCCTAGTACCTATCTGGTAGAGACAGATCTAAGAAGAGGAACATAGGGTCTGGAGTAAGGCCATTGGTCCTCCACACCCTGCAAGTTAATGTTGGTCAGGAAAAGAATATTGTTTTCATTGACATATGTCAAATTTAGTATTATGTTTCATATTAACACATGTGAAAATTAACAAGGCTCTTTCTAAAGCTAAATCTTAATGAATTTGGTGTTTATTTGGTGTTTAATTATCATTAAAGAGGAAAAAAATTACAAACCAGACTGTTTGCAGAAGGTTTAATTCTATAGTTGTTATTAATATCCCTGTGAAGTGCCTCTATCAAAACCTGAGAAGCTTATATGCAAAATATGGAAATTAAATATTTCCATTGTTTACTTTGTAGTGAAGATTTAAAAATTCAGTTTAACCAGAAATGTTTATATGATAATAAGTCGGATTTAAACTCAATAGGAAAAGACATCCAAAGACATCCAAAGCTCCGGCAACAAACAAACCAAACTGAAAATATTAAAACTAGGTAGGAAGGAAGAGGAAAATCCAGTTGCAATGTGAAAATATCTAGATAAGCTAATTGCCTTTTTTCTAGTCTGTGCAGCTACCTAACACATCGACAAATGAGAGTAACAAAATGAGTAGTACCAAATCAAATTGTGATTGACTTTCAACATAGGAGTCAAGCATACTCTAATTTTCTCTGTAAATACAATTTGAACAGCAGAGCTGGGGTAACATAAATCCATTTCAATAGCATTGCTTCATGATGTACAATGCCATGTACTCTAATGAAGTTTCTAGAGTAACATAATTATGTCTTAAATCTGTCAGTGATTATGTATTTTCATGCAAACTCATAATACATAGAACATAGCCTACATTAAGGAAAAAGCTGTCCTCAAAGTATGATTTCTTAATTCTGCTTATTGTTATATTTTTCCATGTATTTGTGATACATATTTATGTATGTTTGCATGTATGCAGTTTTAACAAAAAAGAAGTGTTTTAAATGATTTGTACTAAATCTTGGAACATTCTTAGACATATACATATATATACACATAATATTAGATCAAGGTTAAGGTTAATTTATTACTTTTTTTCTTTTTATAACTATTATCTCAAATACAGCTTTGTTAATTTAGGTATTCATACCTTAAGGAAGCTGATTACATAATTAGGTAAAGTCATAAAGGTCTGAGAAGTAATTATGGTCTAAAGCCTATTTTTTCCAAAGAGCATCCCAGTTTCCACATGATGACTGAATACTGTAATACAAAGCAAAAGAGGCTAATAAAATGTGAATATGCATTTAACATGTCTTAAAGTGACCCTTGTGAGAATAGCTCGATAATTAGACTATGAGACTGAGGGGAATGAATGGGGCATTAGTTCTTTTCTTATTGGGATCAAGGAGGTCACCGATATTTTTAGCTTCTCTAGTTCAAACTTCATTATCAAATTGGTGCATAAGAACTTTCAAATTGTCATTAAATGATAACCTTAACTCTTGTGGCATATTGATTATGTAATACTGTAGGAATGAACAGTTTAATTAGACATTTCTGTTATTTTGATGTCCAATTTAAAGTATTATATATTGAGCAGGTAACAGAATGAGATATCTGCTTTGAAAATGTTCATTGAGAGTTATAGTATATCTGTGTACATTAAATTACAAACTATGTCTTTTAGCTAATTAAATCTTAAATTTTAAATATTTATTTGTAGATGGAAACATTTGATGCTATTTTCTATGATAGTTCCCACAAAGAGAGTCAGAGCAAAAGATAAAAATGCAAGCTTGAGGACACTCAGTAACAGATGGCTCGGTTTGTTCATTTCTCAAATGATCCTTTCTGTACTCACCTTAAAGGAATGCTTCTCAGGGTTTTGTGAGATAAAAAGTCTTCTTTTCAGGTGCCCTCTCTTATGCTTGTCATTGGCTTCCATTCAAGGAGAATTCTGTATATCGCTACTTTGCACATAAATGAAAATACAAAGATCAGAGCTCAGCTTGGAGGTCACTAAAAATAGGAGACTTCGTGTTCTCTACTTTTGAAGTAGAATACTCCCTTCTACATTTTCAAAACCATAATGTGTCATAATGTCCAATAAAAATCTCATTTTTTATGCTTTAAGATAAACATCTGATAATTTTTGTTGGACTTAGCCACAGAATAATTCATAAATGGTGGATTTATAAGGCATTTGCAAATAGTATAGCATCAAATGGGTGCTATCATTAGTTTGATCCTCACAGAAGAATTTTGTTTACTTGAATACAATGATCACAGAAGGCAATCTTCACTTTGTTTAATTGATATTTTCTTAGTATATGCCTCCTTTAAGTATTATTCATTTTGGTGCTTAGTACTGAAAGATCATTTAAAGATAGAAGGATTGGAGCTTACCTAATGTCATCTTATATAAAGGGAATACAGGAGAGCAAAACTCTTCAAAACTTACATATGCTTTTAATGCAAAAATTAATTCTATTCATAGGATAGTATGAAATGTTTTAGTACTTATATATATTATTCAACATTCAAATTGGGGCAAATGTGAATTTCTGTAAATATTTATCACTTATTTGTAGAAAAAAAGCTTTCATCTAGCATTTTGAAATAGAAATTACATTATCTTTTTTCATAAAATAAATCTGACCCTAACTCACCTCAAATCCTCCACACCTCCCCTGCTGCCAGAGACCACAGTCCTATCTTTTATTAGAAAACAAACCATTAAAAATAATCCCTGAAAAAAATTGAAGAAGACATCAGAATATGGAAAGATCTCCCATGCTCATGGATTGACAGGATTAACATAGTAAAAATGGTTATCATACCAAAAGCAATCTACAGATTCAATATAATTCCTATCAAAATTCCAACTCAACTATTCAGAGATAGAATGAGCAATTACCAAATGCATCTAAATAACAAAAACCCAGGATAGTGAAAATTATTCTCAACAATAAAGGAACTTCTGGGGGAATCACCATCCCTAACCTCAAGTTGTACTACAGAGCCATAGAGATAGATTTAAGTTGCATGGTATTGGTACAGAGACAGACAGGTAGATCAATGGAATAATATTGAAGACCCAGAAGTAAATCCATACATCTACGTTCACTTGATATTTGACAAAGAAGCCAAAGCCATCCAGTGGAGAAAAGACAGCATCTTGAATAAACGCTGCTGATCTAACTGGTGGTCTGTATGTATGCAAACTGATCCAGATTTATCACCTTGCACAAAGCTCAAGTCCTCCACATAAAACCAGACACACTGAATCTAATGGAAGAGAAAGTAAGAAAGGGCAATGCATTGACACAGGGAAAAGTTTTCTGAACAGTACACCAATGGCTCAGGCTCTAATATTAGCGATTGACAAATGGGACTTCATAAAATTAAAAAGATTTTGTAAGGCAAAGGATACTGTCAATAGGACAAAAATGGTAACATACAGATTGCAAAAAGATCTTTACCAACCCTACATCCAAGAGAGGCCTAATATCCAAAATAAAAAAGAACTCAATAAGTTAGACTCCATAGAACCAAATTTCTCAATTAAAAAAACAGTCACAGAACTAAACAGATAATTCACAACGGAAAAATCTCAAATGGCTGAGAAGCACCTAAAGATATGTTCAACATCCCTAGTCATCAGGGAAATGCAAATCAAAACCTCCCTGAGATTCCACCTCACAGCAGTAAGAATGGCAAGGATGTGGAGAAAGAGGAATACTCCTCCATTGCTGGTGAGATTGCAACCTGATACAGCACCTCTGGAAATCAATCTGGTAGTTCCTTAGAAAATTGAAAATATTTCTACCCAAACACCCATCTATACCACTCTTGGGCATACACCCCAAAGAAGCCCCACCATACCACAAGGACACTTTTTCCACCATGTTCAAGGCAGCCTTCTGTGTAATAGCCAGAAGCTGGAAACACCTGAGATATATGCCACACCTGAGAATGGATACAGAAAATGTGGTTTATTTGCACAATGGAATACAATTTGGTTATTCAAAACAAGAACATCATAAATTTTGCAGTCAAATGGATCGATCTAGAAATTATCATCCACAGTGAGGTAGCCGAGACCCAAATGGACATGCATGGTATATACTCACTGGTAAGTGGATATTAGCCTAAAAGTACAGAATACCTAGGATACAATATACAGAATGTCAGGAAGGCCCAAGTGATTAAGGTTCAATCCCACTTAGAAGGGGGAAGGAAATAATCATTGGAGGCAGAGGGAGGGAGACACCTGGGTGTCAGAGGAGAAGGGAAGAAGAACAGGATCATATATGTAGTGGGAGGACAAGAGAAAAGCCAGATAGCCAAAAGAATGAATGCAAATAGGCATCCTTGGGAAGTGGGATTTGGGGGACCCTCTAGAAAGTACAAGAGATACAGGAGGTAGAACACTCTCATGACTCATTGGGGGTGACCTTATTCAAAAGACCCAACATTGCAGATAGGGAACTCAAAGAGCCCACCTCCAGTAGATAGACCAGGCCTCAAATGGAAGGACAGGGTTACTAACCCACAGTCAAAAATTCTTACCCATAACTGTTCCTATCTAAAAGAACTTCAGGGACAAAAATGGAAAAGAGACTGAAGAAAAGGTGTTTCAACTTGAGATGACTAGCCCAACTTGGGATCCATCTCATGGGAGTTGTGAGGAGTACCAAGGCCTGACACTATCATTGATGCTATGATATGCTTACAGATGGGAGCCAGGCCTGGCTGTCCACTGAGAGGCCATAGCAGCAGCTGACTGAGACAAAAGCAGATATCTACCCAGCCAACTTTTGGACTGAAGTCAGGGATCTCTATGGTTGAATTAGTGAAAGGATTGAAGAAACTGAAAGAGAGAGAGACCTGATAGGAAGAACAATATTTTCAACTATCCCCAACCCTAGGGAGATCTCAAAGTCTGAGCCACCAAACAGGAGCATACACTGGCTAGTCTGAGGCCCATTGTACACATGTGTAGCAGAGGTCTGCTTGGTCTGGCTTCAGTGGGAGAAGATGCACTTAATCCTAGAGACATTTGAGGGCTTAGGGAAGTGGGAGGCCTGACAGAGGGAACTCTCTCTTGGAGACAAGAGGGAAGAGGAATGGGATGAGGAACTGTGGGAGAGAGATCAAGGATGAGGCAACAACTGGAATATAAATAAATAACATTTTTTTCAAAAAAAAATCAATGAATCAGATAAAAATAAAATTAAGGAGATTACAAAGCAAGCAAACAGAAAAAAAAGCCCTTAAAATCCCAAGCAAAAGCCTAAGAAACACATACAGATAGACCATAAGAGCCAGAGGGAATGTGTATGACATCAAGGAAACCAACGAAAGGGGGCTTTCTAGACACTACCTCACTGAGAGAGACTGTGGCAGAGACATGCATACAACATGCACAAGCCTAAGCCAGGTGGCGTCCATGAGCTTAGAGGGAAAGAGAAGTGGACATCAAGGCCTCATTCACAATCCAGAAGAAGCCCTCAATTAGTAACTGCTTGCATTATTATTTGGTATACCCAACCTATATAGCAGAATATCGGAGCTTGGCTCTGTTTGTTACAGTTTAAATCTTGTTCCTTATAGTTACTTGTCTCTCTTCTTCTCCCTGCCTCTGCTAGCTACTATATCTCAACTTTAAGAGCCCATTTACTAGATTCCACAAAAAAGTAAGCTCATGTGGTCTATGTCTTCCTGTGACAGGCTTCTTTCACTTAATAAAAACCTGCAGGAATATCATTTAAGCAAATAATTAATTTCCTTTGAAAGTGGTATTGATTCAAATATATAGAAAACATGTATTAAATAAATCATAAATGTGAGAAAACAACCAAAAATTTTTGTATAGTTGATTGGACTTTGAAAATATATAATATGAATTAAATTTGCCTTATTTAATAATTTTTAGTTAAGCAGATTATAACATATTGTATCTTAAAATGGGGGGATAAAGTATAACTTTAAATATGTTATATGCTATTATATTCCAGTTTATTTTTGCAATTTCCCATACAATTTTGATTCTTATAAGAAATTAAAAATATACACTTAAATAGATTCTACTAAGATTTTATGGCATAATAAGAATGGTAGACTGGAGAAGATTGTTTCATAGTGCTTACTAACTTTAAAATTTGATACTACAATGGTGAGGGCATAACAAAATTCCTGAGAAAGAAAACTGAAAAGATTACATAAATATGAATGAATACTTCTAAGACTTATACTTAAATGTCAAGAAAAAATAGAAATAAGTAAAAAATAGTTATGATAATAAAAATCGTAGTTCAGCTTTTGTTGTGGATGGGCCTGGTGCTGTTTGTACGTTGATGCTAATTCTGCTCTCCTGGGAGGGGCTGTGAACAACGAGTAAGTCATACTCAAGTGACTTATTGTGAACCAATCCCCTAATGAATAAAGGAGCCAATCATTAGGCAAGTAGGCTGGACTTCCGGGTTGGAGAGCGGAAGAGAGGAAGCAAGAGTCTGGCCCTTTTGGACAGGGATAGTGAGAAGACAAGATGTAATTACTAGTGTCTCCCGCTTTCAATGGCGGATCCATCAGGATTTGCCATCAGAGGACTGAGATTTAATGAAGCTTACAAGATTAGGACTGTAGTTGTACTCAGCAAGTGATAGAGTTACTGTTGTTTCTGAACTAAGTTTGTGCTGTGTATTCCTTCATGGGGTGGCTTGTCTGGGTTCAAGAGAGAAAGGTACACCGGCAAAGTGTGGGTTTGCCAGATGTGTGCCACAAAGGCTGTGGGGTTTTTGAAGCCTGGGGCTGACTTGGTAACGACCCACCAGTGGGAACTTAGCTATCTGGGTGGAGAGATTTTGGAGCTCTGAGTCAATTTCACAGGTCGGCCATTGCTCACCAGCGCATGGCCGGCCAGGCTGCAGGGGCAGAGAGTTGCTGAACAAGCGCAGGAACGTGCTGGTTCCTTTTTTAATATTTCCCACAACAAGCTTTCTATTCTTTGTGCACTCATCTTTTCCTGTGGCCTCTCAGATATTTATGTAAAAGTGTTGACACTTTCAGGTACATCTTAATAAAATGTACGAATTTTAAATAGTGTTAACCGTGAAAACAGTGACATTAAGTGTATACCACATCCTGAAAGTCATATATAACATACAACCTGTAATATGATATAAAATTCTCAAAGATATGTGTTTTTAGCTAAAGTTTTTCCAGTAAACGCCATACAAAAGAAACAGAATCAAATAAAACTTGAACTGCTAATTAGGATGTAAGAGTCACTGTTTAATAAACCCAGGGACTGAGCAAAATAGTTTTATTCACAAAACAGATGCAATATCATCCCGTGCCAGCTATTAGGTCTATTTATAGAAAGGCCAAAATGTCATAAGTAAGTTTCCCGAATACATATTCATCCTACTAGATTGACATAGAATATTACAGAAAATTTCTTGTCAAATTGCTTGTGAAATATGAGCACACATGCATTCCATATGGAAATATAGTCTTGGAAGACATCAGCAAAATTCGTGATTTAATTGGAGACAAAAACATTAGCTCATGAAATAAAACATCAGAGCCATAACTAATATTTTACATTTCATGACTTCAAAGCTTCCTGTTTACTAGAATATTGTACATTTGATGCTTTTCTTCTACTTATTTTAGACAGGAGAAGTAATTAAAGAGAGAAAAATTCAAATATTCATCCTGGAAAATATTTCTAATTTAATTACCTGCTCTAAACTCATAGTAAAGTCAAAGTTGGGGATGAAAAACTCCCTGGCTCCAGGTTGGAGTTTTGAGCAGGGGTTGAAAATGTCAAATTGGAAAATATCATACCTAGAGTTATTGCTCTAGTTTAGAGTTCATTTTATAAAATATATAGAAAAAGATAACATGATCTTATGAAATAGATGGAAACAACTCTCAAAAATGCTGAGATTTTAAGGCCTTTTAATAAATATAGGTCAAATTAATGTTTTAGAAGTTCAAAGAATACACTATTTTATAAGTACTATATAAATAAGTTTTGATAAATAGTAAGAAAATGAAGACAGACATACTGGCTGGGGAGGAATCGTAACACCTCATATGACACTTATACTGTGGATGTAATAATAATGTCTTAAGGTTTATACTTAAATATGAATAAATATAATTATTTTTGATCCTGTCTTATGAATTTTTTAATGAAAGCAGAGAAAGGATGAGTACTATAGACTTCATGAATCCTAGGATGTTGAGCCATAATATAAACTTGGGATTTGAATCCAGAATGAACTCTCCTTAATGATTTATTATTTTGTTTTATTTTTAGTTGTGTACATATTTGTGCATGTATAATTGTATGCCTCTGTGTGAAGATGTGTGGATGTGGGTGTGTCTGTAAAAGTTGTAGGTGCCTGTGATGGCCAGAAGAGGGCATCAGAAGGTGACACCAGAAGAGGGCATCAGATCCTCTAGAGCTAGAGTTAGTGGATAAGGGTATTGGGAACTGAACTCTGGTCCTCTTTAACAACACTGAGCCTCATTTCAGTCTGTAGAGTCTGTTCTATTTTTTTATGAGATATTTTCTTTATTTACATTTCAAATGTTCACCCCTTTCCTGGATTTCCCTCCAAAATCCCCCTATTCCCTCCCCCGTCCCCCTGCTCAACAACCCATCCTCTCCTGCCTCATAGCCCTGGCATTCCCCTACGCTGGGGCATAGAGCCCTCACAGGACCAAGGGCCTCTCTTCCCATTGATGACCCACTAGGCCATCCTCTGCTACATTTGCAGCTAGAGTCATGAGTCCCATCATGTGTACTCTTTGGTTGGTGGTTTAGCCCCTGGGAGCTCTGGGGATACTGGGTAGTACATATTGTTGTTCCTCTTATGGGGCTGCAAACTCTTGGGTCCTTTCTCTAGCTCCTTCATTGGGGACTAAGTGCTCAGTTCAATGGATGGCTGTGAACATCCTTTTCTCTATTTGTCAGGCACTGGCAGAGCCTCTCAGGAGACAGCTATATCGGGTTTCTGTCAGCAAGCACTTGTTGGCATCCATAATAGTATCTGGGTTTGGTAATTGTATATGGGATGGATCCCCACGTGGGGCAGTCTCTGGATTGTCATTCCTTCAGTCTCTGATCCACACTTTGTCTCTGTAACTCCTTCGCTGGGTATTTTGTTCCCCCTTCTAAGAAGGATCGAAGTATCCACACTTTTGTCTTCCTTCTTCTTGAGTTTCATGTGGTTTTTGGATTGGGCATTCCGAGCTTCTGGGCTAATATCCACTTATCAGTGAGTGCATACCACATGTGTTCTTTTGTGATTGGGTTACCTCACTCAGGATGATATCCTCTAGATACATCCATTTGCCTGAGAATTTCATAAATTCATTGTTTTTAGTAGCTGAGTAGTACTCCATTGTGTAAATATACGACATTTTCTGTATCAATTCCTCTGTTAAAGGACATTTGGTTCTTTCTGGCTATTATAAATAAGGCTGCTATGGACACAGTGAAGCATGTGCCCTTACTACATGTTCTGAGTATATGGAGTAGCTTCTGTGTGTGTGTGTGTGTGTGTGTGTGTGTGTGTGTGTGTGT
>JADRCC010064916.1:0-14350 GCA_019843855.1 Hylomyscus alleni
AAAAAAAAAAAAACCCACAACCATGAACATTAAACACAATCATGAGTAATCGTGTGAATGGAGCTGGT
The DNA here is from genome assembly GCA_019843855.1 of Hylomyscus alleni. Classification (NCBI taxonomy): domain Eukaryota; kingdom Metazoa; phylum Chordata; class Mammalia; order Rodentia; family Muridae; genus Hylomyscus; species Hylomyscus alleni. Next base: position 69 of record JADRCC010064916.1, read on the forward strand.
ACTTAGCCCAGCTTTCTTGCAGGTCAGCTTTCCGAGTGCTGACTGTGGCCTGCATAAATAATTGCTTTCATTCTTATCATCAAAATACAATAAAACAAGAGAATACTAATGGCTGGAGAGGGGATTGTGTTTCTGTGATTGAGAGTGGGGACTAGAACAAATGTTCTGAGAAAGAATTTTGGTCAGAGGCAATGTAAAACTTCAGAATGACTGACCTGTCAATTTTCAGCTAAATGAGCACTCCTTGGGATGCGATCTGGTATATCGGAAAGGTTCCATCATTAGAAAATGTTTTAAATTAATACGGCTAAACAGTAAGTCAGAGAGCTGTACACGCCTAGAAGAATCAGGGCGCTTAAGAGCATTCTCACTTACGAAAATGTGTGCCTTGTGATAATTGAGAAAATGAGAAATATATAATTATAGAAAATGACAGGGGAGAAAGACGGTTGGGTATCTGCTTCTAGATACTGAAATATGGTGACTTATATACCTTTCAGGATTTAAAAATTTTCTACAACTCACAATGAAAAATTAGGTATGGGCTGGTTCTCTCTGTGGGTGAATTAGTCATGCAAGCTCTTCTGCAGTGGCTTCCTGAGGAAGGAAAGAAGACAGCGAGAAGGAACAGGACTTAGGAACATAAAAAGCTCCTGACACCCTGCACTGCTTTTTGTACCTTGGTTGAGTGTCAAGAATTTCAACACAAGTGACCAAACCAATGCAGACACAGTCTGTGCAGAGACAGTACCGCAGAGACAGTACCACAGAGACAGTACCGCAGAGACAGTACCGCAGAGACAGTACCGCAATAGTACTCAAATGTAATGAACCATGATTAAGGTCAACCACATGTCTTAAATCCTGTGACCTTTGACTTTAAATCTTCCCATCATTTCTTTCTTTTTATTCTACACATATGCAATATACTTTATAAATCATCTCTGATCTTACTTTTTCAAAGGTTCCTTAATAAAGACAATAAAAAATCATGACTATGCCTTCTTTTCACTTCATTTTAAAACTTCACTTAATTTTTAAGTTCAGAGTCATAGTTCAGACTCTTTGAGCACTGTGACTTCAAAAGTAACAAAAATCACATCTAAAACTGTTGTTAAGACATGTAGGCATGCATCTTTCTTAGTGCCTCCCTAAGAATACATCCCTCTTCTTGTTAAAATTTATTACTATTTTTATTTGTCTATGTATGAGTACCTGCATGTGTGTCTGTGTGCTGATGCCCACAGAGGCCAGAAAGGGGTGTCAGATATCCCCAAACTGGAGTTATAGACAGTTGTGAGCTGCCCTTGAGTGCTAGGAACCAAACTTGGGATTGGCAAGTATTCTCAGACCCTCTCTAATCCCTGGGAATCTATCTCTTTCAGTGTCAAGCCAACTGTGCTTAATAAATCCCATTTTGTTTCACATCAACTTACTGTAAGTTTCTTTCCTGTAGCATATGGCAAGCTCCCATTGTATAACTGACAATGTCAAGATAAATATGCTACCCACGGCATGCCCACATGTATTCTAGCCTCCTGTGGCTTTAGCCAATACAAAAACAGCAAATCACTTTGAAAAAAATTGGCAGTGCATTGCTCTAGTACCTTGCTTATGATCCCCACAAGAACATTCTATGCTACAGGCATGTGGAGAACTCACTCATCTAAGTTGAGACCACTCTAGATCTTCTAACTTCCAGCGAACAAGACAGCTGCCCCAGACACATGTGCAAGCTCACCAGAAAACCCTGCTGTGAACAAATGACTACAGGGTAACCCGTTAAATTCTGGAGTTGTTTGTTACACAACAAGAGATAAGTTACATAGGAAAGGTGTTTGATTTTAGAGATTTATAAAGCAGTGAATCCAGATTTAAAAGTATCAATCAACAGAGATACATAAGGTACCTTATCATTAATGTTTTCAACCCCGCCTCCCACATACCTGAGTTTCTGTCTCCTATACACTTAACTGCACACTCTCACTCTTTTTCTAAAATTAGGAACTAGACTCTTTCTCCAGGCATAGCAGCTTTTCTTGATAACCTGGACTTAGCAATAGCTATAGAATCCTAGAAATGTACATCGCCTCCAAACCCCTTAACTTTCATAAGGAGACCCTAGTTACTTAGCCTTTGCCCTCTTGCTGCTGGGCTCCGTGGCTAACTTTGTTTACTTTTCCTCAGAGGAGGAATGAGACTTTAGCTACAGAGCCTCTGGTTATCCCATCTTTGCCTGATCCAACAGTCAGTGACCCACCTTCACACTCCAGTGATCTGAAAGCTGTATCTTGAGCCCACAACTGACAATCAATCTTGACCCTTCCCACTCCTCCCACCTATCTGTCTGCCTTCCTGAAGCCTCCCAGGTACGCAGGCTGCATCCCAGCTCCTGTTCCAACTTCTTACCTTCTTTACTTTTATTATGCTTCTCTAGTCACAGCTAGCTACTCCATCTCGTACTTAGACTATTTGACCACCATTGCCACTCTTAAGAGATATTCATGCAATAGGCAGTGTTTAATATGCCTGTGTCTGTTGATGAATAGTAGATATTTCTGAATTAAAAAACAACATCAAAAGAACTCTTCTGATTTAAACAGAAAGATGTGTATTAGTATAATATTGTGAAGCAATGTATCCACAATGGTCAAATCAAAGCCTTTCTGATGTTACTTTGCCTTTTGTCTTTAGACACTTTGTCTCCTATCCCACCCACTGCTTTGGGGAGTAGTGCTTTGATGATACACGAAGAACTCACTACCATGTTGCTTCTTGCCGTGTGCAAAGCTACCTGCCTGTGGGTTGAAATAGGGTCATTTCCAAAAGCAGTGTCAGTTCCAGGATTGTATCATGATATGGTAATTAATGACTTTCCAGTTGCGGGAGAGGTAAGTGGAATGTGGCCAGCAAGTTCATCCACGTATTCAGGGGGAGACACACAACTGTGGTTCAATGGAAGGAGAGCAGCAATGGTCTGTGTTCCCAGCTCTGCCAATTGTAACTTCATTGCAGAGTGGTCCTGGGTCTATACGCCTTTGAATTTTTATTAAAGAAGAACTTTTTTGCATGTAATTAGAGAGACTATCATCCAACTTAGATATCATTTCCCAGGCACACCCTTCAGAGAAAGCCTAAGGCATTCTGCATCTAAGGGTGATGAACAGTCACAGTAGCCTTTCCAAAAATTCTCATTCTTATTTGAGCAACAGTTGTTCTTACTTCTTCAGCAAGAGACAGACAATTCCCAAATGGTACAGATTGCCCCCTTTGGATCATTTGGCTCAAGGAATTGGATATTGGTGTGTTGATATAATCCTAAAGTAAATTGATATTGTTTGGCTTTCTCTCACATAAAATTACTTACATACAGATAGACGAGTGCTCTCTTATGGACTTCTGTGCTTTGAGTATTTCCAGGGCTTTGGTGAAACACTGGAAGACTTCTCCCTGCTCAGAAGCAGAACAACTAGTGTTAAGACAGTGCCCAGTCTGTAGACATCAATCTAAAAGGCAAGCAGTCAGGATGCTAAATGTTATCTGAAGGTGGCTGGGGAATCCATCTGGGATTCTTGTGAGAAGTTACCTGTCTTAGACTATAAGAATTTTATTCCTTCCTGTTCCCAGTATAAAAATTTGTATATAAGTTTCTGGTGGTGCAGTAACCATATAATTCCAGTGCAGAACCCACTACAGAAGCTCAATTTTTAGTTATGAAATTATAAAGACATTTAAGTACTTTATGTGGCTAGCATAGATGGCCAGACATACAAACTGAGATGACCAAAACAGCCACAAACATAAAAATACAAAAGAATACAGTAGTTTTCCAGGGAAGCTTGTTGCCTGGGCCCTGGAGTGCCCGCTGCCTGACCCTACTTGCCCTTAGAGGTGAGGAGGAACAGAAGCAAGCCAACGGCACAGGCTTCAGGAGCAGGCGAGAAATGCAGCAGAAGTTCTTCTGAAACTCTGCTGCAAGTTCCTTTAATACCTTCTACCCATGCCACCTTGGTCCCAAGAAAGCATCTCTTCTAAACATTTCTCGATTGACTCATTGTCTGCATCAGCAATTCTTGGTCTTTCAGGCAGTCTTCAATTAGGTCCTCCTGTAGGAGATGCCTTTGTGGCTGCATGGCCCCTGATGTTTATGGAGAGGTGGCCATGCCATTACTCCTACAGAAGCCTATGAGTATATAGAAGCCGCTTATACTATAGGCCCTAGTCTATGTAGTTCAAAAAATATCAACGCTGTATTTTCATTGACTATTATGTAGATCACACTGAAGTTGCTGAAGCTCAGGGATGAGACTCTGGTCTTTTCAGCATGATTGGGAAATCACTTAAGCTCAACTTAAATTGCATCAGTATCTCAACAAATGGGGAACTTTTACTTGACTAAAATTGTATCAGAAATGAGAAGACAATAGGGGCAGGAGAGATGTTTCAGCAGTTAAGAGCACTGGCTGCAGAGGTGTACTGGGACCCCTGAAGAGGTTTTCTTTATAAAACCACCAAAGTTGGGAAAAAAATACACATACATTTGTGAGCTTTAAACGTGGTATTCCTGGATCACAGAAATAACCTCTGAGATTATATAGTCTTCTAACATGATATAATAAATACTTGTTTTAAGCTGGGGATGTAGCTCGATGGTAAAGCACTTGTCTGTATGTACAAGGGCCTAGGTTAGATCCGAGGTAGGAAGGGAGGGAAACAGGGAGAAAGGGAGGGAGGGAAGAAGGAAGGAGGGCTTCATATTGTTTATGGCTTTAATTTAGGGTCATACATAAATAAAAATCTTATTTTGCACATATACAACAAATCAAAGTAATAATTTTACTGCTCTAGATCATAGTTTGAAAATATTGAATTAAAATTTAAGGACAATAAATGTGTTGGTAATTTTCATACGCTAAGTTCATTCCTACCATCAATAATCGTTAATATGTTTCCATTTTTCTAAACTTGACCTAGCCCTCTTCTTTTCTCTAGGACAACCACACAGAATATCAGTTGCAGCCCTGTCTTAACACATAGTAAAATTGAAATCTGTAGCAATTAAATAGCTGGTTTAAAGTCCTTTGTCAAATAAGGGGGTTACAGTCAGGCCATATAATATTTCTCTTAACTCCAGTCCATTTCTTCTAAACATTTTCTGCCACTCTTATGATTTGAGATTTCAAATTTAAAGTTGTCAGGAACCTATTGCCCTCACCCATCTTGGGTCTTAAGGAAATCGCTCACCAGAAAGTATAAGGTATGACCCAAATGCATTCTGGGTCAAGAGCTGCTTGGATATATAAAAACATATACTCATGTGCACATTATAGCTTATTAAATATGAAGATAGTATAAGTAAGGATAGTAAAGAAGAAACATACAATGGTTTTTTAAAGTATTCATTATGAGTGGTTCCTGGACCACAAGGAGATACTGTTGTCTAGAATATGAAGGAAATTGTGGGTGAGATGCTATGGTTTTTATGTCAGAGCTTATAATTTTTTAATTTATTTTTTATACTCCATATTTTATTTCCCCCACCCTGTCCACTCTCTGACTGTCCTATACCTCCTCCCCACCTCCTCCTGTCTCCACATGGGTGTCCTCATCCCGTACCCCACCTAACCTCTAAATTCCTTGGGGCCTCCAATCTCTAGAGGGTTAGATATATCATCTCTGAATGAACACAGATCCAGCAGTCCTCTGCTGTATGTGTGTTGGGGACCTCATATCAGCTGGTGTATGCTGCCTGTTTGGTGGTCCAGTATTTGAGAGATCTCAGGGGGTCCAGATTGAGACTGCTGGTCCTCCTACAGGCTCGCCCTTCTCCTCAGCTTCTTTCAGTCTTTCCTAATTCAACAACAGGGTTCAGCTGCTTCTTTCCATGGATTGGGTGCAAATATTTGCATGTGACTCTTTCAGCTGCTTATTGAGTCTTCCAGAGTGCGGTCATGCTAGGTCCCTTTTTGTGAGTGTTCCATAGCCTCAGTAATAGTGTCAAGCCTTGGGACCTCCCCTTGAGCTGGATCCCACTTTGGGCATATCACTAGACTTTCTTTTCCTCAGGCTCCTCTCCATTTCTATCCCTGTAATTCTTTCAGACAGGAACAATTATGGGTCAGAGTTCTGACTGTGGGATGCCCCCCCCCCCATAATTTTGGAGGTGGAAAACTTTAGGTTCATAGAGACCGTGTCTGGTTCCCGCAGTTTCTGGCAAAGGCTCTCTTCTGACTGAGAAGCAGCAGAATGAACACACAGGTGTACAAGGAGGGACCACACTGGCAAAAGAGGAAGCAGGAGGGGAGAGATAGCCTTGCATCTGAACAGCTGCCTTCTGTCACTGACACCCACACACCCCATCCCCAAACTCTGCCTCTTGTGGGGATGACGTCATTCCGTCAGAGTTTGAGTCCACTGTGGTCTAAGGTCTCAGCACTGGTGCTTTGGAGTTTAATTTTCCACCTGACTTTTAGGAGGGTAAAATCATATCTAAGTGACAGGAGGGGTATGAAGTCCATTAGGGGCAAATACATATTTGAAATTCAGACTAAACCAAGACTTAAAAAAGCCTGCACTTCCTGACTCCTTTAGCATCCTTGATATCCTCCCCCAAACACTTCCCTCATACCCACTCAACTGTCAAGTACTGAGGCTGCTAATGCGCCTGTCTCAGAACTCTGACAAGTAGAGCCCTTAGCCAGTCTCAGGCCACACTTCTCTGGAACAGAGAGTTTATTGTGGTCTCTGTACTGCGCCCTAACAGCAGCCTTTGATTTGTGCTACTAACCAGGCCCTCCATGCTCTGTGTGGAACTAAATCATGTGATATGAAACTTTCCACCATCCTTAAGAGGTTATAAACAATCAGCTCTTTCCCTACCTTCTAGGAATGGGTCCAAGGTTCCTCTACCCTCTTACCCCACCCTCTATCCCTCTTCTGGTGGCTATGGCTCTTTCTACCTATTGTCTTCATGTTCTAAAGGGGGTTCTCTTTTTCCACTTAAGACCCTCTCATGCTTACATCTCCAAGCACTGTCGTCTTTCTGTATAATGCTCTTCCATCCACACCCTCCCCTTCTTACAAAACTCTTGGAAAGGAAATGTGCCCATTCTCTTTGCAGACCAACTCCTTCTGGGCATCTTTTATTGCAAGTGTCCACTTGCTCTTCCATTCAAAATCCTTCCAATACAGCCCCCGATATGCTCTTTAAACCTGTCTGTCACTTTCATTCCTCTAGCTGTGGAGGCTCTCCCACTCACTCTGCCTCTTGAAGAACCTTTACCTACCTCAACACATTGGGTTTGTGCCATTAAAACCTAATGTGTTAAACAGGGGTACATTATCAAAGACATTTGCTTTAAGAGGTGACAGTAGATAGTTTCCCAACAAATACTCAGTTATTGCCTCTATAATTTGCTATGAAGTGTAGCAGGACATTTTTTTTTCTGCTGAGAGGCAGAATGGAAGATAAAATGAATCATATATTTCTTAATTAGTCAATAAAAGGAAGCATGCCATATTATAAATATAGAGAATCATTTTTGATGCTAAATTAATGACTGGCATCAATCTTTACTTGAAGATTTTTTTTCAGCTGCACACTAGACCACCCTTTGCACAATACCTAGCACAAAGGCATAGGATATGGGTATCTATCTGGCTATTTCCTTCATCAGCCTTTAGTCTCCTATGGTTTTGCCTAAGATCATTAAATCTATTCCAGTGAACACGCATGCTTCTAAAATACATGGGGAAAACCAGCACATGGCAAGTGTCCTCTGGGTTAGAGAGATGGTTCAGTGGTTGAGACCCAGTGCTGCTCTTGCAGGAGACCTGAATTCAGTTTCCAGAGCCCACATTAGGGAGTTTACAATGACCTCTAGCTCCAGTTCTAGGATATTCTACCCCTACTTCTTCCTGTGTGAACAACTATGAGCTCACAAGCACATATCCTCACACAGACAAATATACATATATATGTATATACATATATATATTTTTTAAAAGCATTCTCCATGTACAAATATTCATGTCAACTCATATTTGCATATAATATCTGTGGTAGACTGATAGAAGAGCAGATGAAATAAGCACCTCCCCCCAAGTACACAGATGTGTGTCGCCATAAAACAGAGGTTCTCAACCTTCCTGAGGCTGCGGCCCTTTAATAGAGTTCCTCACTTTGGGGTGACCCTTCTAACCATAAAATCATTCTCATTGTTACTTCATAACTATAATTTTGCTACTGTCTTGAATCATCATGTAAATATTTGTGTTTTCTGATGGTCTTAGGCAACTTGTGTGAAAGGGCCCTTTGACCTCCTAAAGGAGTTACAATACAGAGGTTGAGAACTGCTGACCTAGAACCTGAGAAGGTAATTGTGTCAAAAGGCTATTTTTTTTAAAAAAAGATTTATTTATTTATAATATGTAAATGCACTGTAACTGTCTTCGGACACCCCAGAAGAGGGCAATCGATCTCATTACAGATGGTTGTGAGCCATCATGTGGTTGCTGGGACCTTCGGAAGAGCAGTCAGGGCTCTTAACAGCTGATCCATCTCTCTATCCCCAGCAAAAGGCTTTTTAAAACTAGAGTTAAGTTGTGAAATCACATCTATTTATTTATTGTGGAGGGAGGAGATCCACATGTCATGGCATGAGATTGAAGCTCAGAATACAGCTTTGGGGAATCAGTTATCCTCTTCCACCATGTAGATCCTAGGAATCAAACTCAGACAATATAGCAAGCTCTCTTCCTACTGAGTCATCCCTGTGGCTTGAACCTACAATCACTAACGGCGAAGTCCTAGTGCTTGAGAGTGGATCCTACATCCGATGCCACTGATCATTTTAAATAAGAAGGAAAATTGAAGTGCATGTGTGCACACATACATAGATATGGAAACAATACTAGGGACAGTCGAAGACAATAGAAGATTGAAATGATACAGAAACAAGCCAAAAATTACTAAGGGTTTTATGCAGTCAGTTGACAAGAAGCCAGAGAAGAGTCATGGTGCAGCTCCCATTAACACTTCTAAAATAAATCAACCTTCTAAAGGTCTGGATTTTAGAGGAGTCCTCCCTGCAGAACTGTGCGCATGTCTGCTGTTTAAAAATCTCAGTCTGTGGCAATTTATTATGGCATCCCTGAGAAACAAAACCAACCGTAAAACAGAAAACTATGCAAGACTCATAAAAAGCAGTAGCTCCTCCCTTCCTCCAGGTCCCCAGTGGGACATAATATTGTCTTTCTGTTTCTAGTTATCCCGTTCACTCTACATACATATTTCAGCAGACTCAGGACGGGGGAGATGGAAATACAGCTTCTAACCATTTTCATTCAACTCCTCCATTATTTCTTGTATCTTCTATTTGTCACATTGCCTTTGTTGATGGCACTATGAAGCCTATTTTGCGACTACGTTCATCATCTGTGGTTTGTCTATTGGCAGATTCTAAGCATTACAAATCAATAAATGCCATTTATGCTATTAGGATTATGCAAATGTTGCTCAACACTAGCTAATTAAAATGTTTGCATTTAGTTTTCTTCTCAAAGAATCCAATTTATGACCCTGGCATCACTCACAGCACAGGCTGCCTAAGATCAAGATGAAAGGCATCTGTCTCTTTCTCTCATCATTAAAAAAATAAAAAATCATATGTTTTGTTGGCTCTTTGTCTGAGCAACATATTCTCTTCCAGAAATTCCAACTGACCTTTTCTTAAGAAATAAGAACACATGGCTTATTTACCAAAGCACAAAGAATCTTCGTCTTTCATCTCTTCTCTCTACTGAAATTATCCATTTTCCCCGCTCAGGCTCATTCTTCCCATAGCCCTCTGGTTTGGCTTGATTCTATCTAGGTGAATGTTCTCTTGTTTCCTATCAGTAAACTCTGAAACTAGAATTACTGTTTCTCATAATAATAACTTCTATGTGCATGAGTGTGAACATATGAATGCATATGTATGTGCATGCATACATATGTGTACATTTGTGTATCATGCATGTGTATGCATTGTGTGCATGGATGTATGTGTCTGTGTATACAAATTTATGTGTTTAGGTGTGTTTTCATTTGTCTGCATGGTGTAAGTAGGTGTGTGTGGTGTGGGTATGCATCTGTGTATATATATATATATATATATATATATATATATATATATATATGATTTTGTGCACGTGCATATATACATGTGTATAAATGACTGCATACACGTGCATGTTTGTGTGAACATATGTATATGCATGCATATGTACATGTATTTTTGAGTGTGTATGCATGTGCATGTATATGTGTGCACATGTGTATGTATGCGTGTATAGGAATTTGGATGAATTTTGTATATGCATATGTGTGTACATGTGTGTATGCATGTGTATATCTGTGTGTGCACCTCATTATGTGATTGTGTGCATATGTATGTTTTTGAGTGTGTGTATGTCTATCTGCAGGCTCCACACAGTTTTTTAGGATGTGTGAAGAGAGATCAATTTTTTGCATCCCTATGGAACTGAAAACATCTTTATTTCACCATATTTGCTGCTGTTGGTGTGAAATATTATGTTACAAATAACGTTTTTCCTTGAGCATTCTAAGGAAGTATTTTTGTGTCCTAGCAGCCAGGGACGATGATGGTGACACTCATACCCAGGAGATCTTCAGTTCTTCTGGTCACCCTTCAATTTTGATGTTTTTTAGCATCTTTTGATTCTCTGAACTGTGTGACAAGACTGTATCAATGAATGGTTTTTTTTTCATGCTTAATAGACGTTTTCCAATCTGACTATTCATGTCTCATTTCAGTCTTATAAATGTCCCAACCTTCATTTCCTCATTGCCTTTGTTCTTCTTTCTAGAACTCCCATTAGTGGAAGGGTGAGCCATTTGAAACAATTTTCTATCTCTCTTGTCATTTCCCCCACGCTAACTCTTCCTCTTTGTGCTGTGGAGAGCTATCTTGCTTTGTGTGGAGTTTTGATGTTTGCTCTTTTTCAGATGAAGTGTTTAATTTGCAAGGCTTTTTTTCTATAGTCTAGGTTTAGTTTTCAAAGCATATTTTTTGGATTTGCATATACAATTTCCTTTCAAAAGTCCCAGGAAGTAGTGTTCACACAGGACACTATTATTCTTTCAATTTAACTTTGCTAATCAGAGGTCATGTCTTCTCCTCATTTATCTTGGGCTTGGTTTATCATCCTGCTCATTCATCCACACTGCAGGTGCTTAGTTCACTCTTGTAGACAATCATGCAGTCGGGAAGGAAGTCCTATCTCATTTTATTTGCTTTTAAAAGTCTGTTTACTCTCTGTCCCCTTTGAACAACTCACTTTGCATAAAGATTCCATATAATTTTACTTTTTAAACAATTGTGGAAGGTTTTTATATTTTAAAAAGTATTTCTACATTCTGGATATTAACCCTTGCACACTATAGGTAGGAATATAAATTGATTTAGCTGCCATAGAAAATTAGTATGAGGCTTTTTTAAAAAATTTAAAAAAACTAAAATTAACATTTCACCCAGTCGTGCACCATTTCTGTGTAAACATATAAAAAAATCTGAGCCAGCACATAGCAGAGACACCTGCATATCCATGTTCATTGAGAGATTGTTCACAAGAACCACACTATGGAGTGAGTGTTAATGCCCACCAATAGGTGCATAGAAGACAAAATACATCATGCACACAGTGCAGTTTCATTGAACCATGGAGAGTGAAATTATGCCACTTTCCGGACTTGGATCCAAAATCCTTCAATTATTCCCCAGAAAACAAGAATATTCTGGGGATGAGTAAATATAGTTCAAAATTTAAACAGTTTCTTCCTTGTGGTGCTTCTTGTAAGAAGACAAAATATCTTCATTTGAAGATGATAGGGTTTCATACATAAAAGATCCCCCTAATAATCCACTGGAAACTTCTATAGCTAAAAATCACTTTCAGCAAAGTAGCAGAATACAAAACTAATTCATAAAATTCAGTAGCCCTCCTATATACAAATGACAGATGGACTGAGAAAGAAATTAGGGAACTAATACCTTTTATGGTAGCCTCAAAAGTATCTTGGGATAGTTGTAAACAAGCAAACGAAAGACTTGTATAATAAAAAATTTAAACCTTTGAAAGAAAGGAATTAAAGAAGACATCAGAATATTTATATATCTCCCCTGATCATGGAATGGTAGGATTAATATCATGGAAATGTTTATCATACAAAAAGCAATCTGCAGATTCAATGAAATCCCCATCAAAATACCAACACATTCTTTACAGAAATTGAAAGGGCAAATTTTGGCTTCATATAGAATTACAAACAACCCAAGATAGCTAAAACAATCCTGGATAATAAAAGAACTGCTGGAGGTATCACCATTCCTGATTTCAAGTTGTATTACAGAATTATAATGCTACAAACAAAATAGTATTAGCATAAAAACAGAAACATTGATCATCAACTTGAGTTGACTATGAAGACATAAATCCATACACCTGTAGACCCCTGGGTTTTCACAATGAAGTAAAAAATCTACACAGAGAAAAAAGTGACAGTGTCTTCAACAAATGTTGCTGGTCAAATTAGATGGCTGCATGTTGAAGTCAAATAGATCCATATTTATCAATCTACACAAAACCCAATTCCAAATAGGTTGAGGACCTTAACAAAAGAATAGATATCTTGATCTGGTCAAAGAGAAAGTTGAGAATAATCTTGAACTCACTTATACAAGAAAAGACTTTCTGAGCAGGAAACTAATAGCACAGGCACTAAGAGCAATGATGAAACTAAGAATAAATAGCACCTCAAGAAACTGAAAATCTTATGCATGGCAAAGGGCATTGTCTTGTCATTCAAAGTTAGAGTCTACAGAATGAGAAAAGAGCTTTACTAATTTTATATCCAATATAGGGTTAATATCTGAAACACATAAAGAACAACAACAAAAATTCCTCCAAATCAAACCAAGTGAACAAGTGAACAAACAAAACCAAAACCTGGATATCAAGAAAAGAAAAGAAAAGAAAACAAAGGAAAAGGAAAGAAAAACCCAATTTAAAAATGAGGTATAGAACTAAACAGAGTTACCAATGATGGAACACAAATAGCTAAGAAACACTTAAAGAAATGTTCATTAGGGAAATGAAGACAAAACAACTTTGAGATTTCATCTTTCACCAGTCAGAATGGCTAAGATCAATAGAACAAATTCATGCTGACATGAGATTCATGCTGGCAAAGTTGTGGAGTAAGGGGAACACTCCTCCATGCCTGGTAGGCAACCCTTATGGAAATCAGTGTGGTGGTTCCACAGGACGTTGGAAATAGATCTACTTCAAGGTCCAGCTATTTCACTCCTGGGCATAAACCAAAAGGACTCTATACCCTACTACAGAGACACTTGCTCATTCATGTCCATTGCTGCTTGACTTATAACACCTAGAAATTGAAAATAGCTTAGATATCAATCGGCAGATGAATGGATGACGAAAATGTGGTACACTTATACAATGGAGTATTATTCCCTTGTTAAAAAAATTTAAACTTGCAGGTAAGTGGATGGGACTAGAAAAAAAAATCACCTTGAATGACAACCCAGACCCCAAAAGACAAATACAGTGTGCTTCTTTTTATGTCGGATGTTAACTTTTAAGCCTTCAATAGGTATGCTACAATCTATGTAACCACAGAGCTTAAGTATAGAGTATGACATAGAGGGGACAGGAGGATCTCCTAGGAAGGAAAAATAGGAGACGTAGCTTATAGGAAAGTTCACATTGTACCCACTGAGTGATGCAGAACATGTGGTTCTTTGTAAAGTGGATTTAAATGAAGAACAGTTTTTTAGAAAGTTTTCACAAGAACACCGAGTAGATCCACCTGACGAAAAAAAGACGCTCAAGCTCAAGAAGGCAAATATCATTTTAACACTAAATTATAAACCATATATATTTTAGAGAGAGAAGAACCATTTACACTTGCACATACAGATACATACACATAAACACACATACATATACACATACATATACAAACATATACACATGTACACATGCACATATACATACACATACATACACATACACACACATGAATGAAGGAGACTGTTAAGAAAGGAAATGAAGAAAGTAATAAGAGTAGGAGGGTAAAATATCAAAGAATATAATATCCCTGAAAGAAATTATCTTGATAAAATCAGACACAATGTACAATGAATATATTGTAAGAATTTTTTTTTTTTTTTTGGTTTTTTGAGACAGGGTTTCTCTGT
>JADRCC010064924.1:0-15716 GCA_019843855.1 Hylomyscus alleni
GGGGCACAGAACCTTCACAGGGCCAAGGGCCTCTCCTCTCCTTGATGACTGACTTTGCAATCCTCTACTATACACATGCGATCATTTCTTTAAGTGCTTCTCGGCCATTCGAGATTCTTCTGTTGTGAATTCTTTGTTTAGTTCTTTACCCCATCTTTAAATTGGTTTAATTGGGCTTTTGGAAGTTAATTTCTTGAGTTCTTTATATATTTTTGATATATCGGATGTGGGGTTAGAGAATATTTTTTTCCCAATCTGTAGGATGCCATTTTTTTCCTATTGACTGTGTCTTTTGCCTTACAGAAGCTTTTCAGTTTCATAAGGTCTCATTTATTAATTCTTGGTCTTAGAGCCTGAGCCATTAGAGTTCTGTTTAGGAAATTGTTTCTGCCCCTATGCCAATGAGTTTGAGGCTCTTTCCTACTTTCTCGTCTATTAGATTCAGTGTATTTGGTTTTATGTTGAGGTCCTTGATCCATCTGGACTTGAGCTTTGTGCAAGGTGACAGATATGGATCCATTTCATTTTTCTACATACTGCCAGTTAGACCAGCACCATTTATTGAAGATGCTTTCTTTTTTCTACTGTGTGGTTTTGGCTTCTTCATCAAAGATCAAGTGTCTATAAGTGTGTGGTTTTATTTCTGGATCTTCAATTCTATTCTATTAATTAACCTATCCAACTCTGCACTAATACCATGCATTTTTTAAAAATCACTATTGCTCTGTAGTACATCTTGAAGTCATGGATGGTGATTCCCCCAGAAGTTCTTTTTTTTATTGAGAATTGTTTTCACTATCCTTGGGTTTTTTGTTTTTCTACGTGAAATCGAGAATTGTTCTTTCCATGTCTTTGAAGAATTGTGTTGGAGTTTTGATGGGGATTGTATTGAATCTATAGATTGTTTCTTTGGTAGGATGGCCATTTTTACTGTGTTAATCCTACCAATCCATGAGCATGAGAGCTCTTTCCATCTTCTGAAGTCTTCTTCCATTTCTTTCTTCAGAAACTTGAAGTTCTTGTCATACAGATCTTTTACTTGTTTGGTTAGAGTCACACCAAGATATTTTATATTATTTGTGACTATTGTGAAGGGTGTTGTTGCCCTGTTTTCTTTCCCAGCCTGTTTATCATTTGTTTAAAGGAAGGCTACTGATATGTTTGAGTTAACTTTATAGTCATCCACTTTGCTGAAGTTGTTTATCAGCTGTAGAAGTTCTCTGGTAGAATTTTTGGGGTCTCTTATGTATTCCATCATATCATCTGCACATAGTGATTCCTTGACTTATTTGTCAATTTGTATCCCCTTGATCTCCTTTTGTTGTCTTATTACTCTAGCTAGAACTTTGAATACTATAGATAGGGAGAGAGTGGGTAGCTCTGTCTGTCCCTAATTTTAGTGGGATTGCTTCAAGTCTCCATTTACTTTAATATTGGCTGTTGGTTTGATGTATATTGTTTTTATTATGTTTAGGTATGGGCCTTGAATTCCTGATCTCTCCAATACTTTTAATGTGAAGGGGTGTTAGATTTTCTCAAAGACTTTTTCAACATCTAATGAGAAGATCATGTGATTCTTTTCTTTGAGTTTGTTTATATAGTGGACTACATTGATGGATTTTCATATATTGAACCATCCCTGGATTTCTGTGATGAAGCCTACATGATTATGGTGAATATTGAATATTTTTGCATTGATAATCATAAGGGAAATTGGTCTGAAGTTCTCTTTCTTCT
Organism: Hylomyscus alleni; assembly: GCA_019843855.1. Classification (NCBI taxonomy): domain Eukaryota; kingdom Metazoa; phylum Chordata; class Mammalia; order Rodentia; family Muridae; genus Hylomyscus; species Hylomyscus alleni. The sequence continues at coordinate 1,738 of JADRCC010064924.1, forward strand.
TTGGGTCTTTGTGTGGTTTAGGTATCAGAGTAACTGTGGCTTCATAGATTGAATTAGGTCGTGTTCCTTCTGTTTATATTTTCTGAAATAGTTTGAGGAGTATTAGTATTAGCTCTTCTTTGCAGGTCTGGTAGAATTCTGTACTAAAACCATCTACTAATATTTCCTTAGGGGTTATGAGACTGTTTTACTGATCTTGATTTAACTTTGATATGTGGTATCTATCTAGTAAATCATCCATTTCATCTAGATTTACCAGTTTTGCTGAGTATAGGCTTTTGTAGTAGGTTCTGATGAATCTTTAGCTATTTGCCTTTTTGAGTCAGGATTTCTGTGTAGCTGAAGATGAACTTGCCTGGGGCTGGAGAGATGGCTCAGTGGGTAAAAGCACGGACTGCTCTTCCAAAGGTCCTGAGTTCAAATGCCAGTAACCACATGGTGGCTCACAACCATCCGTGTAACAAGATCTGACACCTTCTTCTGGAGTGTCTGAAGACAGCTACAGTGTACTTACATATAATTAATAACTAAATCTTTTTTAAAAAAGATGAACTTGACATTTTGATGAAGGCTAGATTGCACTCAAACTGTTGATCTTCTTGCCACTTTCTCTAAGTTCTAAGATTACAGGTAGATATCATTACACCTAATAGCCCAGTCTCATACTTCTGAGACCTAGCTTGGGAATATCAGCAACACAAGAGAACTTAAGCGTAGCACTGCCCTCACCTTGAGTCTTATGAAGAGAGTATGTGTGGTGCTATTGTACCCTGTAGGAAAAGGCTAATCATGGAAGGGCCCAGTTCACTTTTTTGTACTATCCATTTGGGACAAGGATCAATAACACTGCTCTGGTTAGAGATCAGTCTCAGCTAACCTAAGTATCAGCCTAGGTACTGATCCTTCTCCTGGCTCTTTATACTGCTGAGTTTGAATTTAATTTTGCTTTGGTTTTATTTCCACAGGGCGGCGTGGATCCACACAGAAAATTGAAGACTTAATAGAAATGGTGGAAAAGTTGCAGAAAGGTCACGTGTCTCTTACTCTGAGGTTTGAAGTCAGGCAGATATAGATTCATATCCAAGCACTGCTATTCACAAAAATAAGAACTTATTTTACTCACATTAACTTTAAAACTTAACTTTGGATGTGTGTGTAGAGAGATAACTCAGTAGTTAAGAGTACTAACTACTCTTGCAAAGGACAGATTTGTTTCCCAGTACTCAGATGGTGTCTCATAACTATTAGTAAGTCTAGTTCTAGGAGATCTGATGCAATGTAGGTACCAGGTACATGTATGGTACATATACATATATGCAAGCAAAACACTCATACACATAAAATAGATGCTTCTGAAGATAAGTTTTAATTTTAAAGAAAAGTTAGTGTGTGTGTATGTATGTATGTGTGCAATATTCATGCCTACACATACCATGTAATGAAGTCAGAGGGTAGCTTAAATTCTCTCCTTCTCCTGTCTGGGTTCCAGGGATCAAACTCAGATTGTCAGGCTGGTAGAAAGTGCCTTTACTCACTGAACCATTTCACTGGCCCCTTAAATTTTAGTTTTTTAACTAAAAAGGGATTCATGATGATTCAAAGTTATAGCAGTATGAGAGTGAACAGAAGGCAAAATGTTTTCCCAAAGCCCTGTCCCAGGTCTCCTTTGACTCACAGTAGTCTGTTAGATCCAGAGGTTTTACCCGTAACCCTCTTCCTCTTCACATCCTGCCACCTTCTACTTGATCATATGCATCCTGTTTCTTTCTCATTCCTCCTCAGGGTACCCTCCACTTTACCCAGAGAGCTTGAGGGCCTTCCTTCCTTGATGGAAGACCCCCAAGACACTTTCCCTTATCTGAGAAGCACTTCCTGACCTTTGCCTATTGACCTCTCCCCTTGCTTCATTTCTCTTGACCGAAATTCCTACAGCTTGACTCAGGTATCTCTATTGGTCTCTTCCTTGTCCCCACAATCCTAGATTGAGACCATAATGTAGCACCTGTGTATGTGAGATGCTTAGGAGACTTCTGTGAATCCCAGGCAGACATACTCTATCAACAATGTGCTTCCTTTTTGCTTTGCAGTGGGAAGTCTAGAGCCCCAGATTGAGGTCCTGATTAACCGTATTAATGAAGTTCAGCAAGGTGAGCTCAGTGATTGGCTGCCATCCAGGACCGGCTACATGTTTTAACAGGCCAGGCCCAGTAGAAAGTGGAAGTACAGGGGTCCTTGTTAAAATCTCTGTAGTTATTTATTTCATGAGAGCATAGGTTCAGGGCCCTTCTGCATGTAACTGCCATAGTCATTTGCCTGTGAACACGGCCCTGCTGCCACCTGAGCCTAGCAAGAAGGGACAGGATTTAGAAAGTCTTGCTTCCTGTTTTGTAAAATCTGGGCCCACTCTAGGTTTTCTTGGGGAAGAGAATGAAATCTCATCATTTGTGCTTGAGGCCATACTCACCAAATGTTTGTCCTACTCTTTGGTAAAGCAAAAAAGAAAGCCAGTGAGGAGCTTGGAGAGGCCCAGACTGTCTGGGATACCCTGCAGAAGGAACTGGACTCATGTAAGTTAACTGAGAGTCACTAGAGGTGTTTGTGTCTTAGAGTTCTAATCCTGCAGGCACTTGATAGCCTCACCAGGGCCATGACTCTTCTCCTTCTCCAACGTCACTTCTTCTAGCATTCCCATCTTCTAGTAGGAGAGTTGTGCAAATGCCTTTGAGGACACTTCTACCCCAAGTCTTTTGCAGAGATGATTCTCCATGTATTGGCCCAGATAACACAAGCTATTGCCTCACACCAGCAATTGTGTATTATTGGAGAGGTCTTTCTTAGTCATCTTGCATTACCTGATCACATAGCCCTTTTGATTGATGGTATTTTTCCCAGTCTTAATGGTTGTTACACATGGCCATGATCTTTTGTGAAAATGAGGGCACATTGTGTCTACGGGAATGTGGATACCCATGAGGTAGGAACTTACCTCAAGGACACTACATCTGGGTTAGGGTCACAGTTACACCTTGCTGCTCAGATGACTGCCCTTGACATTTCTGTGTTTGCTTTCTAATGCCTGAACCTTTATCATCTTTTCTAGTACATGAAGAGAAAGTACGTCTGAAGGATATCTTGAACAGAAAGGAAGGTATTCCCATATTTCCCATTTCTAGGCTTTGTGATACCCTGTCTAAGCCCACTCTCTCTAGTAGCTAGAAACTTAAGAACTCCCAACCTTGTGTCATTTCTATGGCTTTTACCAGACCCAGAAAATGTCAAAGTTCACTCAAGTGCCCACAGACTTCACGTGATCTGTTTTGTTCCATCTGCCAAATTAGATGCCTTACCAAGCACTCAGAGGGCCCTGTTGTTCTCCTTACAGAGACCCTGAGGATTATGCAGCTGCACTGCCAGGAGAAGGAAAGTGAGGCACAGAAGTAAGATGCCATGCCTGCAGTGGTCTCCCTACATGTTCCTGTTACCTCCCCACCACCTTCTACGTTAGACATAGGCTTGAATGTAGAGGAACAGAATAGAAGCCCCCAGCCCTCACTCCAGGAGAGTCATTGAGAGAACATGGCTGAGTGTTGGTTTCCTTCCCAGGAAGCACAGCATGTTGCAGGAGTGTAAAGAGAGAATTTCTTTCCTGAACTCCCAGATCGACAATGAGAAGGCCAAACTAAGAAAACTGAGGTAAACTTCAAGGCATGAGGCTTGGGCTGCAGATGTGCTATAGGTATACTAATGCCCTGGCTGGCCAGGCATAGTCCTGGGTGATCAAAGGGGTGAAGGCATTCCATGTGGAATAGTGGACACAAAGTCCCTGGGTGCTATATAGACTTTGGCTAAGCTCTGTGGTAGCTCATGGCCATCATGGCACTGTGGTTGGCTCCTAGGTTGGATTTTGAAGAACATCTAGAGACTTTGATGAGTCAACATAAAGACACCTTGGAATTTCATGTGAGTCATGCCACCTATTATACTTTGTTCTATGCAAGCCTTGGTGGTCCTGCTGTCACCGTAAATCCAGCCCCTGGTGACCACTTTTGAGATACTTGGTGTCTTCAATATTGGTCTTTTACATTCATTCATGTTGCTGTGTCCATTCAGTGTTCTCTAGGTCAGTGAGGAGGCCAGGAGGAGAGAAGAGAGGAAGAAACACGAAGAACTAAATCCCTAGAGAGTGGCTCAGGATTGTAGGATTGCAGATTTTAGGGTTTCAAATACTTTCCCTTGAACATCATTACAGGGTTAAAAGGTCCAAGGAGAGGGAATAGGAGGATCAGTGCCCCTGAGGTTATGCCATGGCTGGTGTACACCAAGTAGCCGGGTACTAGGAAGTGAAATGTACTTAGAGGAGAGATGATTAGATCCATACAGGCTTCTCTGAAGCTCGAGGAAGCCAGGAGATCTGGACATATCTTCTTGTTTGTGCCCCCTACCCCAGAAGCCTGAACATCTGACAGAAGAGATGTGTGCTTTGGACAGCAGCAAGGAACAGCTGCTCAAGGAAGGTGAGGTGAGGGCAGGAGGGGTGGCTCTCACCTGCACCAACCTGCCCTTACCTGCTTCCTTCTCTCTGTAGAGAAACTGATCAAGGTAAAGCTGGAAGATGTGAAACGTCGGCTGTGTGCCCTGAGTGGGCCTGAGGGCTCTTCTACCCTCACTGAGGGACTCTTTCTCCGAAGCCAAGAGGCAGCTGCAGCAATGTAAGATGCAGGGTGGGGTAGGAGAAGGAAATGCCCCGCACTGATTCATTTCCACACTATCAGGCAGATGTTCAAGGATGAGAACAAGAAAGCTGAGGAGTTCTTGGAGGCTGCAGCTCAGCAGCACCAGCAGCTGCAGCAGAGGTGCTACCAGCTACAGCAGAAACGGCAGAGGTAGGCACGGAACTCCTGTGTCTTCATTTCTCCCAGGAAGATGAATGGCAGTTGTTTCCCCTGTTCTGCCTGTATGTCTCTTCATACTTTCTTGATTTTCCTTCTTTCATTCTTGTTACTCACTCTTCCTTAACAGGCTGAAAGAAGAACTGGAAAAGCATGGGGTACAGATCCTTGCTCAAGTTCAGAGTATGCAAAATGAAGAGGACAGCTCAGAGAGGATGGTAAATCTGGGAGCAGAAGGGAAAGGGAAAAAGTGGTCTCCAGAGTATAGTGTGTGGAAAGGGCATTCCTACTGCGCGAGGTGTAAACCCATGGCAGCATGGGCGCGGAAAGCTGGAAAGGGGGTGGAGCAGGGAAAAATGCCTGGGCCTTTGCCTCTTACAGGCCAGTCCTAAGCCCGTAGAAGTCCACGAGGAGACAGTCCAAGATCACCCGCCAAGCAGGACCTAATGCCCTCCTCAGCCTGGAGGACATACTAACTCCAAGCATCACATGGGGATGTTTTGTGTAGCTTGCTTCATCTGAGGCTGTGCTGAATGGAAGAATGGGTGTTGGGGCCAAGCCCCTCAAGTCTTTGAACCTGGAGATGTCTTGGCTCAATTTTGAGTCTCAACTTGCTCAGGGTCCACACTGCAGGCCCTGTCTCTCGCTCACCACTAGTATCTGACACACTCTTCTACTGTTGGACAGAAGGATACAGATCTGGACCTTCTCACAGGATCTGAAGCCACTTTGTAATTTAGTTCCCTCATATAGGCCCAGAGTAGCATATACTTTGAAACAAAAGGAAGATACATCACCAGCTCTTAATTCTTGCTATAAACCATCTCATTCTTCAAGCAAAATAAATGAAATTTAAGTCTATATGTGGTCTATATTGTTTGTGAGCAATCCCAGACTAGTGCTAGGAACATCCTAAACTAAAAATGCTCTTTTGTTTGGGGAGGGCACAAATGGGCAGACTTCCCCATTCATCTTTGGTTCTATTGGATCCTTGTTTGGTTGCCATTTGTTTTGTGGTTTTCCTGGTAAGATGCAAATGAATGTATATTTACCCCAAATATGGTAGGGGGACAAAAAGGAAAGATTCTGTCAAATCCAACTCAGTCATGAGTTAGCAGGGTGGTTTACAGAAGTGATACCTTTTAAAATTCTGCCTCAGTCAGTTTTTTTTCCCCTTGTCTTACAGAATGTGACATTTGGGAATTTAGTGGAGTCCTAGAAGAGGATTTTGTAAGGGTCTCCTGAGGGTCTTTTGATAGTTCCCTTCCATGCAGAATGCTAACAGCCCTATTCTTATAAATCTTGATGTTTGCTGTGTAGCATTGCCATGATCCAGGGACAAAGTTTTCTATGGGTTGCCACAGTTACTGTATTTTCAAGATGGGTATGGGTATGCCAAGCTTGAAAGAAATATGTACACTAGAAGCAATAGTAAATTCCTTAAGGCCAGACTAATTCTTCTGAAGAACTGTACTCTTTTTTTATTTGTTTCTTTGTTTTGAGACAGTCTCAGTTTTAGTCCTGGCTGGTTTGGAATTTGCTATATAGACCAGGCTGGCCTTAGACTCACAGATCTATCTGCCTGTCTTTGCCTCTTGAGTGCTGGGTTTAAGGATGTGTGCCACCATGCCTTTTTGCAACTGTATTTGTGAAGTTAATGCTCCTTCCTCAAAAAGACAACCAGGCTTGAACCAACTCAAGCCTTACCACTCTGAGAGAAGATAGGTGGGGACTCTGCTGACCAGGTGTCAACCTTAGACAGTGGCTAGATGATGCTACAATTAGTTAATGGCCCCTAGAGCTACATACATCCTATCTTTCCCTTGTCATTTGAGAATTTCTCTAATGGTAATCTATGAAGTTGAAACATCTCTGCCCCAAAGCAAATTTTGAAATGACATTTTTTTTTCTAGAAGCAATCTTGCCATTGTGGAGCTGTGATGATCCAAATGCCTTCAGTGGGGCCACTGTTGTGGTGTCTGTTAACTTTGGATTTCAGTAGTACTCCAACATAAATGAGCTGGAAAGTAGGGTCAGCACAAAGCTGCTAACATTATAATACCAAGAACCTATGAAAATAATACCTATGTGATAAAAGAACTTTGAATATATTGTTAATTCATTGTCTTGTGATGGGCATATAACCAGGATCATCCATGTGTATGCAAACAAATTATTATGAGAAGTCATGAACAGATAGATTGGAAGTTGTTATACTACTGGCTGTGAAATGCTATTCACTCACTGGGGAACTTTCCCATGGGCAAGGGGACAAGACTCTCATTAAATCCACAACTAACATAGTTCATCAATATTTTATTTATTCTTTTCTGTTTCATTTTTTGATAGGAACTCCATATACTTGGAATTTTTTTGTTTTTTGTTTTTTGTTTTTGTTTTTTCGAGACAGGGTTTCTCTATGTAGTCCTGGCTGTCCTGGAACTCACTCTGTAGACCAAGCTGGCCTCAAACTTTTTAAACAGTCATATTTTAAGGGATAATGGGAGCAGTGTCAGGCAGTTTCCAGGTCTCATGAACGAGGAATGACACAGAGTTTAAATTGGGGTGGGATACTGCCAAAGCCAACTGTAATAGGTCTGAGGTCGATATCCTTAGGGTCAACCAGTGACTTCAGATTAAAATGCTGCAGAATAGCAGACAAGAGCAAAAACAGTTCCATGCGGGCCAGGCCTTCTCCAACACACACACGCTTTCCTAGAAGGAACAACAGTGCTGATGAGGTACTGAGGGACCTGAGCGGAGTTAACACTAATAACATTGAGGGCTTGGAGATGTAGGTGGAGGCTTTAGGCACACCACCTAAACCAGGATTCACCATCCCTGCCCATTGGTCCCAGAACACCAGTGCCCATATGTCAGAGAACATGAATGTCAGTGACCCTGATTCAGACCACTCATTGAGAACTCCACTGCATAAAGAAGTAGTAGTTTAGGGAAATGGACCCAAACTGTATCGGCCATAACTTCAGGAAACTGGAGCAGGTGAAGCCTATGGAAACATGGGCTGTTAAAAGTCATTGAACTGGCTGTGGGATCTCCCTTTACAGGAACACTAGGTGAGGCCCTGCGATGGAATCATCTGGGAGGTTTGGATGCTTCCTAAGAAGAGTCCAGGTAGCTAGAGAATAGAGTTTAGTAATTGTTGTTGAAACTTATCAAGAATTAGGTAATACAGTTTTGAGAGCTTTTTACTGAGTCTGGTTAGAATAGAAATAACTGAACAATTAATTAGAAAACCACGTCCGTTCTGTGATAATCCACCCAGAACTCTTATTTCCTCGACTCCTTGTGAAATATGCCATTTGACTTCTCTGAACAGGGAGGAATGTACTTGGGTTATATATTACAGGAGCATAATGGAGCTGGGATGGTAGTACTCATCTAGGATGGTGGAGGAGCACATGGGGAGTAAGTTTAGGATTGAAGAAGACTGTTTCCCAGGGAAGCATGACTCCCGAACTCTGCTTACCTGCAGAAAATGCCTTGAAATAGTCACTGTACTTGAACTTCCCATTTTCATTCAGAAAATGCTCAGGTTTAAACTTCTCTGGATCTGGAAACTCGTAGTTGTCATATAAAAGGGAGTCCAGGGTTGGAATCACAACTGTACCCTGGAAGAAATAGAAGTTCTTTCAGTCAAGTTAGCAAAACATAGGCTTTCATCTGGAAGACCCTAGTGAAGAGGGCTGTTGGAATTTTACATATATAGGTTAACATATTTTTGATTTGCAGTGTTGTTTAAGGACTACAAGAAAAAAAGACAAGGGTCAGGTCAGGTCTAAATGAAAAGGAAGGCCCTATATCTTTCATAGGATGGGTCTGAGGCTGGGTTGTGCTGCCACAGGATCTTAGTTTTAGAGTGGTTCACAAGTCCTCTGGACCAGTTGAGGCGACATTTTCCATTTCTTTGATTTCTTTGGTCATGAGGTTGTTGGGGTGACTCTGCAGGGCAGAAGTGAATGCTGGCTTGATTTGCACATCTAGACATATATGCAAGTCAAAGGTGCTCTTGAGTCTCTATCTTGAAGGGTAACCTAGGTGATAAACTAACAGGACGGTGCCCACGGAGTGCTTTCCAACTCATGCCTGACCTTGGGGATGACATATCCTCGGAACACTGTGTCTCGGGTTGCTTCATGGGGCAGATTGGAAGGGACAAGGTTGATGAATCTCTGGATCTCATGCACCACAGCATCCATATAGGGCATATTCATCCTGTCTCTGACAGCAGGGGCACGGCTTGGCCCAATAACCCTGTCAATTTCTTCATGAAGTTTCTCTGCCAAGATATGAATAAGGTCAATCTCAAGGGCTAAATCTAGAATTGATGTCTATGTATCATTTCCATCTACCTGCTCACCTATGTACCCCTGTAACACACCCACTTTTCCGTCCACTTACCTATTTACCCAACCAATATAGTACCCTCTACATTCTTACCTACTCATTCGCCCACTCAGCCATCTATCCAATGATCCCCCAATAGCTCCATTCACCTACATATCTCTCTAATTCTTCTGTGTATCTGCCAAGCCACCCATTAAATGTTTATGGAGCATTTAACCTACATTTATAATCCCTAAGTACTTTGAATTGTTAAATCATGTCCTTACAAATGTCAGCGAAAGCTAAGACCTGTGAGATTATTCACAGTTGACAGGAAGTTTGGGCATCTATTGTCATAGTTGGTGATAGTTTTCCCAATCCCTTTATATCAGGAGTAGAGATAATAGGGTCCTGGAAATTTCTTCTTAGAGGGAAATCTTTTCATTATTACTCTAGGACAATTTATTATTGTTAAAAATTGGAAGAGGGTGACGGACTAGTCTATAGTTAATGAAATTTAAAAGTTCCCATGATTATGACAGAGGCAACAGCAACCTTTGTCAAGTTCCTTGGTCTTTCTGTATTTGGGATTTACTATGGAACTTTATACTATGTGGAGTGAAAAAAAGCAAGTTGCAATAAGTTGTGTATGGTATGGTATAATACTAAAGCATGCACAAAATAAGATATTAGTTTTGTGTTGATGTTAACATTAAATGTCCAAGTCACACGGGCATGCTACATAGTGGACCTGAAGTATCACTGTATCTGGGGAGTGAGGCAGGGAAGCGTGTGTTAGTGGGGCTCTAGCTAACTGTATAATGCTTCATCTTTTAAATAGCTCCGAAGCAAACATCACAAAATGTCAATAGATGTTCAATTTGGCAATCGGTGTATAGATGGCTATCACGTTTACTTACTCCTTGACTATATTAGAAATTCATTATATTAAGAATTTAAAACATTTTAAAATTTATGTTTCCTTAGCACAGTAATAAAAGTTCTAACTACTGTAGTTTGTACATTTCCCTCCTTGGACTTTAGTCACATTCCATTTTTTTTCTGTGTGGTGTGGAAAGTCAAAGGTGTTGCTGACAGGAAGGCCAGAGCTCAGATCTTGGCCCTGGACCAGACAGACACACAATAATGTTCTTGGGAAACATTACTTTGTATGCAGTAGCTGCCCAAATCTATGCCCAGCTCAGAGAATGGCAGGGTTTCTGGCCTTCGAGCACCTTCACCTTAGTTTGTTAGCCCCCTCAGTTTCTCTACTAAAGGTGAGCCTCAGTGACTTACATGTAGGGATCCGCATACTTTCTCTACCTGGTAAATGTGTGTGTGACCCTCTGCATACCGGTTTAAGGTCCCTGTGCCTGCTTCAGGCACAGAATTCTTCCTGCATACCGGTTTAAGGTCTCCGTGCCTGCTTCAGGCACAGAATTCTTCCTGCCCAGATTCTGCTTTCTAAGCCTTGAAGAGGAAGTAAAATGGATTTAGGACAGCCTCAATTGTTTCTCTTTTAATTTCCTCTTCAGGGCATACTGGGGTAAGATGCTCTGTGATGACTCTAGTCTGGCTGGTATCCCTGTCTCAGCCTATAAATCCAGGAAATGTTTCTCAGGGGAAATTGGAACACTATTTTCTTCATTAGAAATTATTTACAGGGCAGATCACAGACTCACTCCCCTTTCCATCTCAGCACTGGGCCATAAACATCCCAGTGGAGTGTGTTGGGGACTGGCCAGTCTTCAGGATACGAGGTCCTGGCACATACAAGGTCATGTGCTTTTAAAGAAGTTCATTTAGTGACTGGGGCACTGAAGGTAAGTAAGCGGCCACAGAATGACAGCTGACAGGGTGACCCTGAGAGGTCTCAGCTGTGACACACGGGAGTTTGGCTTCTCGTTCATGTACCTTCAATTTCTGGGTATTTCATGAGAATCAGGAGCCCATATCTCAGAGTTGTGCTGGTGGTCTCTGTTCCTGCAAAGAACAGGTCGGCCAAAGTCACGGAAATATTTTCCATTGTGTACATGGGTTCTTGGCTGTGTTTTTCCTGTGAAGTTGGAGACAGATAGGGATCTGGTAAGATCTTTTTAGATGTAAGAAGGTGATGCCTATTGCTCTTTATCAGGGAGCGACCAGGTTTTGTCAGACTCCTTGTGCTATCAGGAGCTCTTTCTGCCTCACAACAAGGGAAACTGATGCTTCCAGGAAATAGGAAAACACAGGAAAGGGTTTTTTAACCAGACTGCAGGGTCTTGCCTTGGTCAGCAGTACCAAAATTATCTAATAACGATAATGACCTTCCAAGCTGTAGGGGTCAGGCTCAGCCTCTTTTCAGGCTCAAGACCATGCTTTTAGAACCAGGGGCAGGAAGAGGCTGAATTGATGGCAATTTCTCAAATGGAAATTATCTAGAGGAAATCAGTGTAGGATTTTACATGTTTTAAAGCCATTTCAGCAAGAAAGTGAGGGATGGGCATGCAAGAGGCTTAGAGGCTGGAGGAAAATGAAGGTGGGGAGACCTAGAACTCTGGAAGTTAAGCCAAACTGATTAATAAATATCAAAAGGTAATGCTGAAGTTTTCTCAGATAAGACTAGATTTCTCAAAGGGTTGCAGTTCATCTTGGCCTACAGAGTGCTAAACAGAGGGTCTCTGCCTACCCAAATGTGACCAGAGAAGAGAATGGTAGTCATGCTGAAGCCAAGTGTGTTTATGAGAAACCATGGCCATCAAGATGCAACCATGGTGCTCAGTGTGAACACCAGAGAGTGGGTCATACCTGAATGTATGTCAGACCTGAACGCACTCTGCCCATCCCAGAAAGCCCGTCTTGTTCTGTACCTTCTCCTTCTCTATGAGGAGACAGTCAGTCACATCCCGGGCGCAGTTGATGTCCAGTGACTGAAGGTGTTCCTTGGCTTTTTCAAGTGCATACTGCTTTATTTCAGACACATTTTTCATGATTTTTCTATGGCTTCCAGGTAGGTATTGCAGATAATCCGAAAAGTAATTGTAACACTAAGGAGAACAAAACTATGTAACTGATAGGGGCCTTCAAACAATGAACTTATGGTTGTCTTTATCACACTATTTAAAATATTAGGTCCAATGGTGTTTTTTGGGAGTGCTGTTTTCCAAGTCGTGTAGGTAGGAATGTGCATGTACATTCAAGTATACACAGGTCCTGAAGGGAGAAGGATGCTGAGCCAACCCAGTCAAATACCCTCCTGTACGTTCTTGTAATTTAACTTTCTAGACCTATCCCTCTCATACAACCTGAATTTTTCTTCCCCTTCTAATGGAAACAGTGCAACTGAAGGTTTATGGAAAAGAAGGAGCGTGGTCACCTGGATCCAGGGAGTACTCAGCAGGTAGAAGTTTTCATTGAACAGACTCATGAGCCTAAGACACTTCTTGTCATTGTAATCGAAACGTTTGTTGAAGAGGATATCCGCAATGACATTGCAGGGTGCGCAGCCAATCAGATAGGTGGGGTCAAAAGGCTGGCCTGGAAAACAGATCACATGTGAGCCCCTCACCAGTGCCTTCCCTAGCCATCCCAGCCTTCTCACTGAGGACACAGTAAATGTGTGAGCCTCCAAGTGTCTTTACTTTTTAATGCTACTTAGGGAACAGCAGTCATGCCTGGCAGTCACTCTTTTCCTAGAAAGAGTTGGGACTCAAATTGAGAAGACAGTACCAGGGGACCAACTTGACCCTTTCCTTCCCCAGGGTTCCTTTAGTTGCCAACTGCCTTCAGGTTGTTGAGTGTCCTTGGGAGCCTACCCACAACCCTTCCCGACTGCTGAGACACTAACCTTTGGTCTTTTTGAGCTCCTCCACCAGGAAGTGTGCCTCCCTTTGGATGCGGGCCTCATTACCCTGTTTCCCCATTCCCCAGTCTCGGAGGATGCTTAGGGAAAATCTCCGCACATCCTTCCATGTGGATCCATTATTGAAAATAATCCCTAAGAAAAAGGGATCAACAGTCCTTACTATAAATACCCAGTTCTTGGAGAAGTAGGGAAGGAGGGGGAAATGGTCTTGGGTTTAGTGTGATTAATGTTGTATGCTTGGCTCTTTAAAGGAGCTCCAGTTGCTGTCAACTGCTCCTTTAAGAGACCTGCTTGACCCTATGACTTTCAGTATCCTGTTGCCTCCTGGACTTCTGGGAAGAGGAGAGCATATAAAATGCCAACAGAATCTGAGAGAAGGGGATTAGAGGCCAGGAGAGTGTGGTCAGAGACAAGGGTTAGAGAAGACAGTTGGTGCAGAAAGAAAGAAGATCCAGTAGGGGGCCAAAGAAAAGAAGACAGTTGGTACAGAAAAGAGATTGAGCAGAGTGAAAACAGGAGATGGTTGCTGGAGAAGCCAAGTTGAGCCAGAGAAGATATTGTTAGGGGACAGTGGAAAGGGCTGGCAGAGTGAGAAGACGGTGGCAGCTGAGCCAGGAGAAGCTGAGCTGAGCAGATAAGCTAGAATAGTTGTTATAGTTTGGAACGGCTAGAATTGGGAAAACTGAGAGAAGGGACTGTTTATGCATTTTTGGGAAGTGAGGGAGGAATGGTTGGGAGAAACATTTGAAGTGGCTGGACTGGGAACTGGGAGGAGGGCTGGCTGGGAGGTTGCTGTCTGTAGGAAAAGGAGACCTTAAAAGATACATAACAGCCGGGTGGTGGTGGCACACGCCTTTAATCCCAGCACTTGGGAGGCAGAGGCAGGCGGATTTCTGAGT
>JADRCC010064982.1:0-11894 GCA_019843855.1 Hylomyscus alleni
GGAACTCACTCTGTAGACCAGGCTGGCCTCGAACTCAGAAATCCGCCTGCCTCTGCCTCCCAAGTGCTGGGATTAAAGGCGTGCGCCACCACCGCCCTTTCATTCTCTTTTGTTTGAAAAGGGAAAACTTGTGAGGATAGTTTGGGGCTTTAATAGGGCAAATAAGTGGTTTTCGTACAGCTTTTTTACTGTTCAGTCTTGGTCTGTAAAACTCGCTGGCCTTTAGCAAGGCGAACGAATAGGTTCGCATACGCGTCCTCCAGTCCCCAGGGGGCGCTGCAGGAAACTCGGTCTCCAAAGGGAACCCAGCTCTCGCCAGGAACCGTTTCCGCCCGAAGCATTTCCGGCCCGCGGGTCCGGGAGGGTCCAGCGATACACTTCCGACCTGCAACTGCGCACGTGCATCTGTCGCTCGGTGCAGACGGCGGAGGCGGCCCGGCAACATGTCGCAGTTACAGATGAAACTCCTGCGCAGGAAGATCGAGAAGCGGAACGCCAAGCTGCGGCGGCGGAACCTGAAGCTGCAAGGTGAGCTGTGCTGAACCCCGCAGTGGCAGTGGCGAGTGATGTCGGGAACCCAGAAACTCGGCGGTGCGCCGGGCAGCTTCCGGCGGGAGCCGGGGACTCGCGGCACGAGCAGGCCTCCTGGGTCCCAGCCCCCGTGGACCCTTCATTGGTTCTGCTCTTTGCAGGCCTGGGTTTCTCGGCTCAGGGTGGAAGCGGGAGGCCTCGGACTTGCTTCCCAGCCTTCTATTGGCAATACGTGTAGCAAAACCTACCGATTACCCTAGACTCCCCCATCATCTTTGGTCCACACGTAGAGAGCTTCGTATTACTAGGGACCATCCATTACGGTTCCCGACTTTTATGTAATTGCTGGTTCTCATCCCCTGCCCAAACTTACGAATTCTTTTTCTCGGGGCTTACCCAGTGATACTGCTGTCTCCCCAAACCCGTTCTCTTCATTCCCGCAGCGATCCTCATCATGTGTTAAACGCAGAACCCTCCCAGTGTTCTCGTCGCGCGCGACTTAGTAAATTCCTTAGCATCTTAGTTTTGGCTTAAGGACGTAAATGAAAAGTTGACACATGTCACTTTCTTGTTGCAGTTTCTGTAGCTTGTTTAGGTTACCCACCTACCTGTACGATATAAACCAGTGGTTCTTAACCTTTGTAATGCTGTGACCCTTTAATACATATTGTTCCTCATATTTGTGGTGACCCACACACACCATAAAATAACCTCGTTGCTACTTCGTCGATGTAATTTGGCTACTGTTATGAGTCGCAATGTAAATATCTGATATGAGACTCCTGTGGTGTGGGGGTCGAGCGAATCGCTGAATAAATCCTCCGTGGCGAGTGCTGAGGCGAATTGTCTCGGTTCACATAATTTTCAACAGATAGTAATTGAAAGACAGCCCGGGGGAGGGGTGGATTTTAGGCATAAGTATTGGAGTTCCTTCATTTAGTGTCTGTAGAATAATTAACGCTACTTAGTAACTACTTCTTGGTGTGGGTAATAATAATGTAAATTAGAGATGATGTTGTTCTCATTCTCTTTTGTCTTCTCTCTCTCTCTTTTTTTTTCTTTTTTTTGGTTTTTTCGAGACAGGGTTTCTCTGTAGCCTTGGCTGTCCTGGAACTCACTCTGTAGACTAGGCTGTCCTCGAACTTAGAAATCCGCCTGCCTCCGCCTCCCAAATGCTGGGATTAAAGGCGTGCGCCACCACCGCCCTTTCATTCTCTTTTGTTTGAAAAGGGAAAACTTGTGAGGATAGTTTGGGGCTTTAATAGGGCAAATGAGTGGTTTTCGTATACTGAATTTTTCAGTTCACCAAAGTCTAGGAAAGTTGGGTTTGAGTGATGTGAAATGATATAAGTAATAATTGTGGGAATGTGAAATAAACGTCATTCAGTTATGTTTATCAAACGCTCATCCCAGGCTGTTCCAGTACTAGCTCTGTATACCAGACTGGCCTCAATCTGTCTCCCAAGTGACTAAAGGCGTATGCCAACACCAGCAGGCCACTTAATACTTAATGTAATGTTAAAAATATATTTCTTTAAGCCCGGCGCACGCCTTTAATCCCAGCATTTGGGAGGCAGAGGCAGGTGGATTTCTGAGTTCAAGGCCAGCCTGGTCTACAGAGTGAGTTCCTGGACAGCCAGGGCTACAGAGAAACCCTGTCTTGAAAAAACCAAACATACATACATACATACATATATTTTTTTCTTATCATCGCTGCTTCCTAATCATTTGATTTGATTGTGTGACTTGCTAACATTTTCCTGTCCAGGCTTCTATACACCCATAAGCAGATAAGGTGATAAGGTCTTTTGAAGTAAAGCAACTTTCCTTTACTGAATTTTTTTTCCCATAAAGAAAGTGTCCCTTTTCTATAATAGAGCACCAATATTTGGTTTCAACAGTGACCATATAAAAAAAAACTAAATGATTGGGGTTCCAGAAAAACTGTAATTTCTTCTGTGAAGGTCAGTGTTCATAAGTAAGCTTTCTTTTGTCACAGTGTTAAGTTCTGTTTTTAAACAGAAGCATCAGACACGAGCCTGTCACAACCTCAAAATGGAGATGTGCCTGAAGAAACAGGAAAAGGTGGGAAAGTTAAAAAGGCTCTGAAGCATTCTGTGCCTTTGGGCTCAGCAGAAGCACAAAGTAGAGGCATGCCTGAGGAGACCGTGGAAAATGCCAAACTTAAAAAGTCACCCCAGAAACCTACCACTTTAGCCAACAGAGAAGCAGCAGCAACACCATCTGCTGATTCAGAACTAAGAAAGAAAAAGAAGAAAAAGAGAAAAATGGCAAATGATGCCGGGCCTGGTAGGTTTTGGTCTTTTGTTTTGTTTTCTTTTGTTTTGATATTGGCCATTTGGGTAGCTTTTCAGCTCTTGGTCGCTTCTCTCTATTGTGTGTGTGAAACATCCCCTATGCTCCCCAGCATGAGACTAGCCTGGAAGCTAAAAGACATTTTATTGGTAGACAAGGAAGGTGGGTTTTAAGTTTTCCCCAGATTTGTGTCATGTTTTAAGTTGACTACCTTTGGGAAAAGTTCAGATTTGGTAAAAATTTCTTTAGATTTGTAATACTCCACTACGGGTTGTAAGAAGCAGCTCGTTGGGCTTTGTAAATAAACTGGATATACCATCACATAGTCTTCAGGGTTTGCATATTTCCGTGGTTTCAGAAGTTTAACACAACATGGGTCCAAGCAGGTACCTCCCTAGGCTTTTCTGTGTGAAGGTACTTCACATTAATCATTCTTTGACCTCTTGATTTACTTGTCTTTTGCCCATATATTTTTTTATAAGCCCTCTCCCCCATAACCACTTATTTTCAGAGTCTATAAAATAACGTGTAGAGAAGTTGTGAATAAATAGGACATTGATTTTTCAAGTGAGCAGACAGTACAGGGTAGTGTTTAAAGAGCAGGAGAGAGGAATGTGATGGTAAATTCTAGTGCACGGATGAGCTTCCTGTTGCACTGTGAACAAGCAAATGAGGCAGGTGAGCCTTCTTACTCAGCTCGTGAGCAAGATTTGAGCTTAGGATGCAGGAGGTGTTTTAGGAACATACTTATATTCTTAGAAAGGTGGACTGAGACCATCTGTGAACACGGAGTGCAGAAGTGAGAAGGACTTTGCCTTTCCTCCTCTGCCCCCTACAGCTTCACAGCAGCCCAGTTTGAACCACCACTGCCCTTGCTTTAGTCTTAACATCCTTGGGAACAGGAAAAGCCTCAAGCTTTTAGTGTTTCATCTTCAAAGCAGAAGCCATGTGATGGCAAGAGGAGAACAGATTGGCGCTTGTGTCCAAGGGTTTAATTTTAAACTGCCTTAATAGAACATGTGCCTCTCTGCTCATGAAGTGCTAAGCTTACGGTTGCTGCCCTGATATTGCCTAGTGGGAGTTAAAATGTCCTTTTTTAGAGGCAGGCAGTGTTAGCATATGTTGGCAGTTGCAGCACTCTAAAGACAGGAGCAGGCAAATCTTTGGAGTTCTGAGTTCAAGGCCAGTCTAGTTCCTAAGATGAGCTCCAGCACAGCCAGGGCTACACAGATAATTTTTTTGTTGGGGGAGGGGCAGCTATCCTTTTTAAATCTAGAATAGTGTAATGCTTTAGGAAACTTTAAAACATTGTTTTCTTTGCAAATCATTTATACCCCAAAGTTTTAAATATTGAACAAGTCTCTTCCTGAAAAAGGTTCGTAACAAGTATCAAAGTTAAGCTTTGAAAAATATGTATCTTTACATTACAGTTCTTCCTTTCCCATTGGTTATTTTAATAATAAAGGGGTTTTTTACTTGTTTTTTTAAACCAAGATACAAAAAAAACAAAAACTGAAGAATGTGCTGAGGCTTGTGAGGAACCAGAAGATGATGTGAAGAAGGCAAATGACAGCGAGGTGCCCAGCCTGCCCCTAGGACTGACAGGTGATGGCCAGGGACTTGTCCAGGCGTCTTGTCTTAGAAATGTCACATTTCTCTGCATGACTGACAGTCTTGTTGTGACCTTTAATTACCAGCCAGCAGTGAGTCTTGTACCTTTGTGCTATTTCCCTTTATCTTCTACTTTGTGATACCTAGGCACTCTTCTCCATCCACACCCCCCCCACACACACACACACAGAGCCCCCCCACACAACAGAGCCCCCCACACACACAGAGCCCCCCCCACACACACACACACACAGAGCTCCTACACACACACACAGCCTCCTGACGTCTAGAGTGTGGAGGCGCCACGCAGAGTCTTGAGATGTGTAGGATAGCCGCTTGCCAGCACACACAAGATCCTGACTTTAGTCCCCACACACAGAGTTCTCCAGTCCAGTGCCAGTTTAGATGTTCCTTTTTTACGGTGGGCTCTATCCCAGTAAACTTGCTGAAGTCAAGAATGCATTGGATGCATGCTACCTTCTGTAAAGCATCTTACTCCCCTGCTGTAACTGTTGTCTCCAAGGCTCTCCATTTCTGTCTGCTAACCTGGGCCTAGTCCTGGAAGCTTCTTATGTAGGCCTAGAATGTTTTCAGTCTCTGAGACTTACTGCTGAATAAGCTCACCCTTTCTAGGTCTCTCTGAACTCTGGTTGGATGATGGATTTAGCTGTTCCGGCTCAAAACTCCTTTCTATGTTGACTGATTCAAACAGGCTTCTTTCAGCTTCTGACTGAATTGCTCTGCTTGGCCTCATATGTTCTAATCTTCTGGCTCATTCTCATTCTCTGATTCATTCTGTCTTCACCTCTGTGTAGCTTGTTCTATCTCTACAACCTGCCTGTGTACTATGCCCTAGTAAAACTCCATCCTCTCTCTTCCCCCAATATTTTCTCGTAAGTAGCTTCAGTTTCTGTTCTTGTGAGAATTGGGCATATCTTATTCTGTCAAATCTTTCTCTGATTTGACATGGGTGCTTCTACACACTAACTTCATCTTCATCATGTGGGATTAAAGGTGTGTACTGAGGGCATGTCTGTATTCCAGCCAGGGGGATTAAAGGTCTTAAAGCTGAGCCACACCACAACTAGAACAGGTTTGTCCAGTAAACAGTACACTATTGGGTTCACAGCATGATCAGCTATCCCGCAGCAACCTTCACAGTCACCTGTCCTGTGCATGCCCTGGGCTGGAGAGATGCTCAGCTGCTGAAAGCAGAGCCAGAGACAGTGCCCATTTTGTGTCTCACAGCAACCTGTGCACGGGTAGTTCTAGCTCCAGGGCGTCTGCATTCACATACACATGTCTGCTCACAGACAGACATGTGGTTAAAAGTAAAATCTTAAAAATAAAAATGGACTCTGGTGGGGAAAAATCACCAAACAAAGCCTGATTTATAAAAGCATTATGTATCTGGTAGTTTATGGATGCCACACTGAAAATGTAAATCAAAGCTGTGGGTGTCTTCTCACAATATCAGTCACAAGTCAGGACCATTATTACTGCCAAGCCTGTGGTACTGTGGTACTGTGTGTGGTACTTTGGCAACAGGTGTGCCTGTGCACTGTGCGTGCCTGGTGCCCTAGAGATGGGTAGTCATCTTACTCCTGGAATAAGGATGGTGCATAGGTGCTTGGTCGGCACCCAGGTCCTCTGCAACAGCAGCAAGTGCTCTTAACCACTGTAACCACTAGACCATCTCTGCAGCCCCGGGGTTTACACGTTTTATACTGTAATACATTTCTTATTCTGTGGGCTTTTCTCGTCACTGTCTTCGTGATTGGGCATTAGTGTCTTCTCACTGTAAGAAGCTCTTGTAAGGAACAGGTGGATTTAGGCAGCAATGCCAGTCCTCGCTCTGACCGCAGAGCTTGCTGACAGTGAACCATCTCCTGTCAGGTGCTTTTGAGGACACTTCATTTGCTTCCTTGTCTAATCTCGTCAATGAGAACACCCTGAAGGCCATAGAAGAAATGGGCTTCAAGCACATGACGGAGATCCAACATAAAAGTATCAGGCCACTTCTGGAAGGCAGGTATGGCTGATTGATACAGGGACATTCCTGTCTGCCCTTAGGACTGTGCAGTTGTAAAAGTGGCCCCAATGTGTTCCTCTGATTTTGTTCTCTATATGGATTCCTGTTTGGCTGTATTAAAGACTTGAGTTATTTGTGGGTATATCAGTCTTGGTGAGGTAGGTGCGAGGCACATAGTGTGGGCTAAGTACACATCTGCTTGAGTCAAATGGATGTCCTGTCTTTTGCAATACTAAGGGATCTTCTGGCAGCTGCGAAAACCGGCAGCGGTAAAACCCTCGCTTTCCTCATCCCTGTGATCGAGCTCATTGTCAAATTGAAGTTCATGCCCAGGAATGGTAAGGCCCTACCTCTCTGCTGTCATGTCACTAGGATTTGTGTCTCTTAAGGACTTGTGGAAATGGCCCTCTGTCGCATTTTGCCTTTTAGGAACAGGGGTCCTGATCCTCTCTCCTACCAGAGAACTGGCTATGCAGACCTTTGGTGTTCTGAAGGAGCTGATGACGCATCACGTTCACACGTACGGGCTGATCATGGGTGGCAGCAACAGGTCTGCTGAAGTGCAGAAGCTCCTCAACGGGATCAACATCATAGTGGCCACGCCGGGCCGGCTGCTAGACCACATGCAGAACACGCCAGGATTCATGTACAAGAACCTACAGTGTCTGGTTATTGATGAGGCTGACCGTATCTTGGATGTTGGGTTTGAAGAAGAATTAAAGCAAATTATTAAACTTTTGCCAGGTAAGTAGGCGGCATCTCCATGGGGCTGATGGGGTAGTGAAAGGTCCTTGATTAATACCAGAATTTTACTGTGGCCGTATGAGGAATGTGGGCCTGTCGATTTCAGAAGTAATTCTGCTGACTTTATACAGCACATTGCCATAGCACATAAATGCAGGTTCTACAGTCTGGGTATGAGGATTCCTTGTAGTAGTTGAGCCCTGGCTGAGTCCCTCCTCTGTGGTCCCCGTTTTTTATCTCCGTGAAGGCAGTCTTACCTTCCATGTTGTATTCCTGGATGAAGTCTTTCAGCATGACAAATTGTTCTTACCTATACTAAAGCCGTGGTCCTGTATGTTGTGCTGAAATAAAATTGACAGAAGAATCCATGGGTAAAAGAGACCAAGTGTGGAAGCAGGAGTTCAAGGTCTTCCCTGAGACCTTGACTTCAAAGAGCTTGGCCCCAGAGCTACATAAGACTACTTCAAAAAATAAATTACGGGCCAAGAGAGATGGCTGAGCGATTAAGAGCACATACTGCTCTTGCAGAGAACCGAGGTTTGGTTCTCACCACCCACACCACATGGTCATCCCCTATAACTCTAGCTTCAAGGGAATCTAACCCCTCTGGCTTCTGAAGGCAGTTTACTTAGTATATAGACACACAAAATTTACTTTAAAAATAAGTAAACCAGGGCTGGAGAGATGGCTCAATGGTTAAGAGCAGTGACTACTCGTCTGGAGGTCCTGAGTTCAAATCCCAGCAACCACATGATGGCTCACAACCATCTGTAATGAGATCTGATGCCCTCTTCTGGTATGTCTGAAAACAGCTACATTGTACTTACATATAATAATAAATAAATAAATCTAAAAAAATAAATAAGTAAACCAATTGCCTTAAAGTATCTAATTTTTGATACTCTTGTGTACTGCTTGAAAATCATAACCACAAGCAAAGTGATGGGCATGTCACCTCTGCTGTGTGAGTACAGTAGTTTTGTTATTCAGTCAGCTGTTGGCGGGGGTGTGTGTTTGCAGCTTAGGACTACTAGAATTTCCCGTGAACATTCACTACAAGTTGTGGGGTTATATAGCTCCTTTCTTTTGAATAACTTGAAGAGGGCATTGCTGATGACTGGGGAAGCTGTAACTACCCATCGTCACTTGGGTTTAGTGCTTAGAAATTGTCCATTTCACCTAAGTTACCATGTTTATAGACCTAAAGGTCACATTATAACCTTACTCTTGATGTTACCTGGGTATGCATACCAGTAGCATGTCCCTCTTCCTGGACTCTCTTCCTGAAGTGTAATTGTGAAGCAGTTACTGAATTCTTTGGAAGGCTTGGCTAATTTTGTGTCTTTTTAGCACGTAGGCAAACCATGCTCTTTTCTGCCACACAAACTCGAAAAGTTGAAGACTTGGCAAGAATTTCTCTGAAAAAAGAACCATTGTACGTGGGCGTTGATGACGATAAAGAGGTCGCCACAGTGGATGGCCTTGAGCAGGTAATGTTCATGACTAGCTTAGTATATATTAAAAAATAACTAAGTAAAGCCCCAAGGATTGTACCTGGTGTTTCCTTGTGCTTGTCCAGAATGATCCACAGAGCACAGTGATGGATGGATGTGAGTCAGATTAGCAGGCTTGCCTTTGGTGTCTCTGACTCTCTTGTCTAAAATCCTGGGAATCTGACCCGGCCAACTTCTACTCTGTTGATGCTGCCTTTTCTGTAGGAAGCATCAGTCTCGACTAATTGTAACACAACTAGAACGTGTTTTAATAGTCGCCATGAGGTGCCAGGGAAATTGGGTGGTAGAAAGGAAACTAGCTTGGGAATAGGTGCATTGCTATGAAAGTCAGAAAAGAGATACCAGATCTGAGTTTAAAAAAGAAAAACAAGTTTAAGCTTGATGAACTCGTGTGTGTGTGTGTGTGTGTGTGTGTGTGTGTGTGTGTGTGTGTGTGTGTGTCAGAGACTAATATCAGATGTCTTCCTAATAGCTCACCATTTGAACATTGAGAAGAATCTCATTTGGACCAGTGCTTGTAGACTCAGCTAACCTAGCTCCCAGTTTGTCCCACTGATCCCATGTCCTGGGCATTGAGATTACATGCTGTCTGTCACACTTATCCAGCATTCCCATGGATACCTGTCCTCAGCCCTTTATGTGCCGAGCTGTCTTTCTAGCTCCAAGGCACATTCTTTCATTGAATAAACAGTTCCATACAATTGGCATTGGTGAGTTGGTATAGCCCTTAATCATGGCAGAAAGACCTTGCAATATGTTGCTGTGTGCAATCACATTCTTTTGTGAGTAACCTGGTCCCTCGCACCATTTCAGGGATATGTTGTTTGTCCCTCTGAGAAGAGGTTCCTTCTGCTTTTCACATTCCTTAAGAAGAACCGGAAGAAGAAAGTGATGGTGTTCTTTTCATCTTGTATGTCTGTGAAATACCACTATGAGCTGCTGAACTACATTGACCTGCCCGTCTTGGCCATCCATGTAAGTGGTGGCAGCGAGCTGGTTAGGAAACGGGGTGAGCCTGTGCATTTGGGATTGGAGGGATCTGAAAACAGCTGTGAGTACTTGAAGACTCGCTGGTGGGAGGGTCTCTCAAGGCTCTGCCCCTCCCTGAGGATCTACAGGAGGCTAATAGTTGTTAGATGTTTCCTCAGTGGTGTAGCCTCTGGTAAGGTGCCCATGTGCCTGCAGTCCCCTTCACCCCTGCTTTTGTTCGCTTCTTGAATCACACAAAGACACGAAAGGAAGAGGGACACTAAGGGGAGGGGGCAGGAGAGGGGGACGGGGTGAGTGTGAGCAGAGTATTTCACACAGAAGTGTTAGAACACAGGTAACTGCAGGCTAATACAAGACACCCTCCCTCAGGAGGCTTGGGTCCAGTTGGGGAGATGGGGCCTAGGCTGGAGAAAGGTTGCTCTAAAGTGTGGTAGCCCCTCTACAGTTGATTGGTTGCACATTCAACTCTCACGTACAACTTGAATGGGTTTTGTGCTCTTGTTGATTTTGAATCCAGGGAAAGCAAAAGCAAAATAAACGAACAACCACGTTCTTCCAATTCTGCAACGCAGATTCAGGAATACTGCTGTGTACTGATGTGGCAGCCAGAGGGCTGGACATCCCCGAGGTGGATTGGATTGTTCAGTACGACCCTCCTGATGACCCCAAGGTAACTGGTGTCTTCATCATGGATCTGTGAGAAGGCATGCGCTTGCCCAAGGAAGTGTGCATGTGCGGGTCCTTTCCTATCCGTGAGGCTCACCTGTCAGCTGTAGGGCATCACAGGTGTTGAGTGTCAGAAACCTGTGGAACTCCGAAGGAGTGTAAGAGGTTTGAGTGGCATCTGTGACTTTAAGTATGCTAGGTCCTTAGACTGATGTGTCCAACTGGTGTCTGGAGGAAGTAACATTGCGGAAGGAAGTAAAGGTCTATAGAGTCTGTGGTAGGATAAACAGCCATGTCAAGGCCAGGCATGCACATTGCTTCTGTAACCCCAGCAGTAGCAGGGAGGGAGAATGGGGACAAACGGGCTCTGAGGCCTTGTGCTGCCATCGAACTGAAACAGCAAGCTCTAGGCTCAGTGAGAGCCTGCCTAGACAAACAAGGTGGAGGACCATAGAGAAGGCACTCAGCCTCCACCTCTGACTTGACACGCACGTGCACACACCATACACAAAAGTACTTTCAATAAACAGTGAGCTATAATAAAGTATTGGCTAGCATTTAAATTAATTTCCTCAGAAAATTGTTTTGAAGGTGAACTATAAATAGTCATTTTAATAGATCATTGTTGATGTGACTGGCTTATGAGACTTCTCTTACACAGTGTTGGTATGGCTGATAGGTGAAGCTCCTCTTGCTTTGGTGGTTGGCCCTGTTAAGGGGTGGTATCCACAAAGAGAATGCTGGCCCACAGTGTTGAGGATGTGAAGTTGAAGTTGGCCCTGCCCAGTGTTGGTACACCATCTAAAGTAGGTGTGCCAGCATGCTTCCTTCCGTTGAGGGACACAGTCAGAATGCTAGTTGCAGGCTCATGAATACATCACAACTTAAGCCAGATTTTCTTGCCTTGCCACAGGAGTACATTCATCGTGTCGGTAGAACAGCCAGGGGTCTGAATGGACGAGGGCACGCCCTGCTCATCCTGCGCCCTGAAGAGTTGGGTTTCCTTCGTTACTTGAAACAGTCCAAGGTAAAGTCCTTTGGAAAATCTTAAGTTGGGAGGAAACTCTTTGATGTGAGGATTCCTCTCGGTACCATCTCTGTAGATGGCAGGATAGGGGTTGCATTGGTGTCAAACAGTGCTCGGTCACTGGGTGAGGGAATTAAATGTGTTTCTGCCCAGGAAGCATGGACAGAAGGAGCAGGCCCATGGCTTTGTCCCAGCTCCATTTCCACAGTGGCTGTTGGAGGCGCTCCTTTCTGGTTCTCTGCAGCCCTGTCCAGTCCTCTGCTCCCTCAGCATCCCTGCAGTGTGCTGTGCAGCACCTTCCTGCTCTCTGTCTATCATAGAGAAGCAGCAGATCTGTGCTCTCCCTGTGCCACCTTCTCCTCCCTCTCCTGATTCCTTCCAGCACTTCCTGGTCCCCATGCTGCCAGTGCTTTCCTATCTCAAGTCTCCCTGTGAAGCTATGCTTCAGCCCTCAACTCAGCCT
>JADRCC010064990.1:0-12128 GCA_019843855.1 Hylomyscus alleni
CACACACACACACACACACACACACACACACACACACACACACAAAGAGCCACTCTCTCAAAGTCATAAACAACTAATGACAGGGCTTAAGACCAAACCCAAGAGTTTCATGATCATCTCCTTCATATTCTCTCTCCCTCATGAAGCCACTGAGTGCACAGGTGTCCTTACCCCCACCAAGCCAAGAAACTTGTCATGTTAGATCCTCTGACATGAGGGTCTTCCTCACTTCCTGCCCTTTTTCCTCCTTCTCATCCTTGCCTATGGGTCTCTAAGGAGGTGGAGCCTTTTGTTCAGGGCCATTATCTTACGTTGTGCTCATAGGATCCCATCCATGGCTATTCCACAGAAAATTGAAGCCCTGAACCACCGACAGGCAGGAGTAAATTCTCAATGGCCTCACTCAGCGTGGTGCGCTGATTTCAGAACTGTACAGACACCTGGCATCTTGAAGTACACAGTGACTAAACTCTGCAAAACACTGAATGAAATTCTAACGACCAGCATCTCCAGAGCATGTGTGGAGGGGAGCCACCTCAGCCACTCAGCCTTGGCATCTCAGCTCAGATGGCCCTTTCTGAATGGCCTTCTTTGACATGCCAATATAACCCTCTCTATTACCAACTGAGCCACATTTTAACTCCCATCTCAGCAGCTGGTCCTCCTTCCTACCCATTATCTGTGGTGAAAGAGGCACACACCCAGGGTTCTAGGATCTTTTGCTCGTGGTATTCCTGGTCGCCGGTGCCTCATGTCACATTGCAATAGGCGCCAGCTGAGTGCATTGCTGGCTCCTGTTTGCTGGCATGTGAGACTCAAGTTGAGTTCTTTTCCTGGCATGGACTCAATCAGATATGGAGCCAACCCTGAAGCTGCAGGTGCTGCAGTGGATGTGCCTGGCCTGACTTGGTGTGCTACTGAACACTACAGACACTTGAAGATACTGTGGGGAGATCAGACAGTCCAAAGCCTCTTGCTACAGCAAGTCTTTAAGGACCTGAAAAGCAGAAGGTAGTTTGGCACCTCAAGAGTCATGACTGGAGCTTCTGAGGGAATGCAGAATCAGGAAGGTGAGTCCTGGCTTTGAGGTTGTGCTACCAACCTCCACCCATACCCAGGCCAATCACCTTCTGTCCACCGAAACCAGGACAGTGTCAGAGTCTGAAGCCAACACCGGGTACTCACAGGAATGCCTTCTGTCCCCTTTGGCATGCTTGTGTTTCCTGTTGGTGCCCCCTGGTTGGCACAGGCTTTTGCTGTGATGACAGATAAACCAGGAAAGCAGGAGACTGAGCTGAGAGTGTTGTTCAATTGCTTCTCCTCTCTTCTCTTCAAAGCTGAAATTTGGGGACAGAACTCAGAGCTGAACTGATTTCTCCAAGACCCCATGGTGCTCACCTGAGACCTTACAGATGTCCAGGACCTGTGTCCTTCCCTGAAGGCACACACACATTCTGAGGGTATCACCTAGAGCCCGGGACACCCTAGGACCCAATCTGCACTCTAGGAAGCATGGCCCCTTTTGAAGTTGTGATGATTGTTGAGTTTCTAGAAAGTTCTATGCTCTTTTCTACACAGCCTCAGAGGTTGTTTGGCTTAGGAGAATAAAACCAACCTTCCCATGCAGCCACAGCTCTCTAGCTCTTTATCACTCTGGAGAGTTTGGCCAAGTCTTAATCCACAGCCCTCTTGCAGCATCCAACTCTTTGGAGAAAGAAGAGCTCAGGATACATGGCCCGTGTCTCTCTATTCTGAACTTTCTTGGAGCTGTGGGATACATGTCTTGGTGGTCTCATCTCTGTCTGCTCATGGGAGCCTCTGAGGCTGAGTCACCCACCCTGCCGCCTCTTCTTCAGTAATCTGCCACTGCCCCTGGGCTGAGTCACAGTCTGAATCCCACGGATGCATTAGCGAGCGTCCTTGGGGCTTTGACAGTTCATGAAGCCAAGACATTTGTTCTTAATCGTATACCCACCCCTACCCAGCAAATGGTCAAAACTTCCCAGTGGGATTGAAACCACAAGTGTAGGGCAGCAAACTTAATGAGCAGCTATTTCTGCCTGGAAGAGTCTCCAGTTGGAAAATGGAAGCGTTTATCTCACTGACATTTGAAGGAAGAGCAGTCTTTTTTAGGAGATGCGATGGCTTATTCCACTAAGGTCAAATACTTTCTCAGTTCCATGGCTGAAAGCTCTCTATCAGTTCAGGACTGTGGAACAAGAGGACAGACTGTGGCAGTTGTCCAAGCTCTGGGAAAGGGAAACTGTTCTCAGGCAGCAGATCTCATAGCTTTGCCTTTGAGGAAAGAGTAACAAGCTTGGGGAGGCAGCCTCCCCACCTGAAGTTTGGAAGGTTGTCCTGTCATTCACAGGCTCCGACAGGAAGTCCCCACCCCGAGTCCAGTCAGTTACTCCCACCTCATCTCTCATTTGCTGGCTCCCATCTACTGTAGCCTGGAACTATCAGTAGGGTTTTTTTTCCCCTCACACCCACCTGGCTCTTGTGTTGCTGGGGAGGACTGTATGTGACTTCAGCGTTTTGAGAAGTCTGAGAGCAACACACAGCTGCTCTCTGGGTAGCTCAGTCAGGGGCACAAGGGGGCCTGATGGGAAGTGCAAACACCTCAAGGCAGAATCTCCAGGACAGAGGAAGGCCACTGAGAGGCTCATAAAGCAAACTCACCATCAAGTTCCCTTAGGAGTCCACTAACGTCTAATGAAGTATGATGTATAAGGGGGAATGGCTGGGATATTTGGGAAATGATTGTGGATGGCTTAGATGTGGGGTGTATTAATTCACTTTTCCTGCCGCTGCAGCCAAATCCCTTCTAAAGACACTTGGAGGGAGAAGGATTTAGAGGCTGGTGGTTTTAGAGGGTTCAGCCATGGTTCCTCTTCCCCATGAGCTCGGGAGAGAACTTCATCATGGTGTTAGGAGTCTGGGAGAGGGGCTGCTATTCACCCCTTTGCCAACAGGACGCAGAGAGGCATTAGTAAAGGGATTAGAGGGAAGATAGTCCCTAGAACCCACACCCAGGGACCTTCATCCAGTTAGATCCTGTCTCCTTAAGTTTCCTCTAAAATTACTGCCACCAGCTTGGGATGAGGTGTTTAAAACATGATGAGCGTATGAGTGATGATTCATATTCAAACTCTAACGTGAAGTGCTCCTTCAAGGGCTTCATTCCCCAGGTGGTAGCGCTTCTGGAAAGTGAATGGGTCATAAAGACTCGGAGTTCATCAATGGTCTGATTCAGTGAGAGCTCTGACTCCGACCTCGCCAATGAATTACCCTACTAACGAGTCCATAACCGAATGGACTAGTGAGTCACCAGGGGGATGTCTTTGAAAGGTATATCTTGCCCCTGCCTCTGCTTCTTGGCTGCCCTGGGGTGAGCAGCTTCCACCACACAGCTCCTCCCTCCAGGATTGTGTTCTGCCTTATCACAGGTCCATAGCAATGGTGTCCACAAAACCTTCGAAGCCACAAACCTAATTCCTCCTGTCAAGTGTTCTGTCACAGTGCTGGAAGACTGACTAGCACGTGAGTCCACTTCTGAGCCATTAACCCCGCTCCTTCAGAGCCCGGGCATGGGCACTACCACCCGCCCCAGCATCTTGGGCACCTCACTGCTTCATTATGACAGGACACGGTTTTTTCTTGAGGATTCAGCTTCATGTCTGGACATTCTGGAGAGCCACGGGCTTGAACGGTTTTGTCCGAATCCTGACAAGTTGGGAAGCAGGCAGCCCCCTCAGTTCGAATCTGTGCTGAGATGGAATCACATCTCTGAACCCCGGGACGCAAAGAGGAGACTTCTATATTGGGAGAGACCTGAAGTGCACTGGATCCTGATTCGACTCCGCTTTTCTATCTTCTTGTTTGTCTGTCTGTCTGACTGACTTCCTGATCTCTGACATTGGGTGTGTTTTGGGTCCAGGACCTGGCTCCATACCAGGGCCTATTCTGTTTGATTCCTTGGTTTTCTGTAATTTCTGCAATGAACTGCCACATCCTTGTTGGCTTAAAATAACAAAGAGTCCAGAAGTCTGACGATATGGACGAGGCTTCCAGCCCTCTGGACACTGCAGAGGAGAAGCCTCCCCCTGGTGTTGACTCGCTTCCATCACTGCCTCTAGGGTCACGTGACCTTCTTCCCAGGCATGCCACGGCTCCCTGCGCTCCTATCACAAGTATGTGTATGACTATGTCTGAGCTCACCTGGATATTCCTGACCACCCTCCCTGCTTCAAGCTCATTTGGGGAGGAAAGCCACAGAGAGGCTCAGAAAGCCAGTTCACCAGTTCCAGCTGTTGCATGAATATCTGTGGAGATGGATTTCTTTATCTATCTTCAGCCCCCAGATCTGAAGCTGACCCTTTGCATTCATATGGAAACGCAGATAA
The DNA here is from genome assembly GCA_019843855.1 of Hylomyscus alleni. Lineage (NCBI taxonomy): Eukaryota > Metazoa > Chordata > Mammalia > Rodentia > Muridae > Hylomyscus > Hylomyscus alleni. The sequence goes on from JADRCC010064990.1 coordinate 4,407, forward strand.
TCCCTAAACCTTCCAGACACTGAGGTCAACAAAAAAGGCAGCATCCAGTGCCTAAGCATCCAGTCCTACCGCAGACCGTGTCTTCTGCTTACATGTTGAGCTGTACTTGGCATCCAGCCCAGAGTGCAAACATCAGAGTATCGCCACTGCTTTCTGAAGAGGTTCCGACCATCCCCAGGCTTTCCTGCAACTGAAGGGAAGAAGGGAAGGCCTCTCACCATGTGTTACCCTGCTGATGCAAAGACACGGCAAAGGTTCCAGGGACTGTAACTCATTCCTGGTGCAGAGTTCCCTGCAGCGCATAGGGAAGGCGAGAGGGGTCATCAGCTTGTGTCTCCAGCTGGTGTCAAATGTGCACTGGGAAGATGCACCTCCCTGGAGCAAGAGGTCTCAGAGCAGGTGTGGGAGGGGACAGAGCACTGACAGGAGTGGTGGGAGCATCTGGACCCTTGGCTCCATTGGCTTAGCCCCTTGACAGGAAATCAAATATGACAGAAAGGAAAAGGGTCGTGCTTGTGTCCTGGCTATGAGAGACTTGCCAGGACTACAGAGAAGGTTGTGGTCATCTCTACTTGACAGCATTGCAGCTGTGCTGGACCGCACTTGAGAAGTGTCTTAGCTACCATGACAACAAGAAGCCATAGGAGCTCACATCTGTCCTCTGCATCCTTAAACGTGCTTTCTACTGTCCTGGGCAAGCACTGAAGGACAGTTCATGAGGAAAATGGAAAATTCTCCCCAAGACGCCTGCTTTTGATCACTCCTAAAAGGTTATGTGAACTTGATTAAAACATTTGCTGTCTGGCTTGTGAGATGGCTCAGAAAACAAAAGCCCTTTCTATGCAAGCCCGATTATCTGAATTCTATGCCTGGAACCCACTATGGAAGGAGAGAACTGATTTCCAAAAGTTATCTTCTAAGCACCACACAAGTTCCATGGTGTGTGTATGAATGTGCACATGTGTATGTGTGTGTGTGTGTGTGTGTGTGTATGCATGATGCCTTTTGGCAACTGGAAGCATGATCCTATGTTCCATCATTCCTGGAGGAATTTCAGTCTTTCCTGAAGAATTCTGATTTTTTTCTTAATGAATTTTAAAAACAATTAAATCCAAGCATTGCATAACATATCTAATTAACATGCAGAAGGGAGATCCTCAGCCAGCCAGCACTAGTAAGTGTTCTTAGAAGAACTAAAGCAGGATAATAATTACTAGGAAGCAAGTGAATGCCTATCATGTGACTGTCCCTAGGGAGAGGTGATGAAATGTCTATTCATCCGAGATAGGGCATAGATAATAGACTAAAGAATACATTCTACCCAAGTCTAGCTTAGTGAGCCAGTTTATTGGAATTACTTACAGGAGCATGAGTGACTCAAAGGCCACTCTATCACCAAGAAGTCCACTGCAACATGGATGACAGACAGTTCATGGAAGATGAATTCCTGAAGCTCCCTGTGTGGCTTTGTAGGCTGTTGGGCCTGCCAGAGAGTCTTCTCTCCTGAGCAGTTGTTACTGCTTGTATAACCCAGAAGAGGAAGGCCTGATGAATCCTGTAATCTCAGGAACTTCCTGGGACTTGTGAGTTGTTTACTTCCTGAACCTAGTTATGTTTATTCCTTAATTCTTTGTGAGCCTCTTTTGGAAGGCTCAGTGCTGAGAACATTGCTACAGAACAAAGCCCTGGAGATTTCTTCCAGAAGGATGGCCTGGATGAGTGTTCCCAGGGGAAAGGCCCAGGATGTCAGCCTGTCAGGAAGTATCAAGCCATTAAAGCAAATCAGAAACTGTCTTGCTAATTGTTTGTATAAAAATGCTCCGTACTTCTCTGAAGCAAAATCTGTCCAAATGTTTGCACTTTCCCAAGCTGGTTAGTTCCCTTGCAACTCCAGAGGCTGAGGACTCAGCTGTCTTCGCTACTAACAACTGGAGAAAACACTATATAAATAGAATCCTTAGCTTGTGGCGGTTTAGAGATGTGTCTCTCCAGATGAACATCTTCGCTTTTTGCTCTTCCAGGATTTGAGGCTGTATTTTTGGTTTCGTTTTAGAAAACCTTTGAAAGGATAAGAAAAGGTGCCAGCACTCACCATAACCATCTACATGGCCTTTGTGCCTGCTTCCTCACCCTGGGGTAGAATCTCCTGGCTTGTCCCGGAGCTCTCTACCTCCTCTGAGTAGCTCAGACAGTTCTCAACTCTGTTGCTTTGCATCAATGATTGTGGTTTACTCAGTCTGGGGAAGGCTTGAGTGTGGGAGAAGGGAGGTGTTCAGAGGCCCCCCAGGGGTGTTCAACTGAAGCCAGGATCAAGGATCTTTGATCCTGGAACTCCACCTTTACAATCTCAGAGCTGGCATTTTCCTACCAGACATGGCACTTTTGTCCTTACCTGGATGAAAACACTGTGGTCTCAGTATTACCCTCAGGGCCAGTTGTTTCCAGGATTTAGGCTCAGGCAGGTGTGTGTAGGCAGGGGTGAGTTGTTTCTTTGAGCCTACAGAGCATTTGACTGGGCTGGAGAGATGGCTCATCACAGAAGAGCACGTGGTGCTCTTACAGAAGACTGAAATTCTGCTCCCAGCACCTTCATCTGGCAACCTGTAATTCCAGCCCTTGGAGATCCATCACCTTCATTTGGCCAGGCATATACAGATGCATACACAAACAAACATAAATAAAAATAAAATAAATAGTTAAATTAAAAGGGGGATATTTGACTGAAGATGCTCTGTCAAGGTGACCTGGCCAGATGGATTCACTTCTATGAAGAAAAGGATGAAAAGAAATGGAAGGGTATGTGGGCCAGATAGACAAACATCACTAGTTCTGAGATGAGACACTATGAGAAAAAGCGACTTGGGTAGGAAAGGGTTTGTTTCCCTCATCTTTCCATATAACCGTTCATCATCAAAAGCAGTGAGGGCAGGAACTCCAACACATGGTTTGCTAGCCTGGAGGCAGGAGCTAATGCAGGCTCTCCCAGAACCAGATCTGAAGAAAGCATTTTCTCAATTTAAGCTCCCTCAACTCAGATGATTCTAGTTTGTGTCAAGGTGACATAAAAACCAGCTGGGACAACGTAAAGATGTTCCTGTGGGGCAGGAAGCTGGTGCTTCAACAAGGTTCTGACAGAGAATGGGAAAGACAGGACGGGGAGGAGATGAGCTGCCCAAACTCATCTGGGAACTGTCCCTGGCTGAGGTGCTGTGCAAGAACGCTTGGTACATGAAAAGACGTTTGCAAAATAGTCAGCTACTTTGGAAAAGTTCCAATCAGTGGGGGGAAACACTGCTCCTTTAGAAAAAAAAACACAACTATGTGTGTATGGGTAGCCCTAGTAAAGCAGATATGTAGTGTCTCCCAGTAGCAAAGAGGGATGCTGGTACACTCAGAGCTTGGGAACTTGGACCTAGGAACTAGTTCAAGAAGAGGGCAGGTTCACTGTCAAGGATGTGTTGTGATTATGATGTGTGAACCAGATCCACAGGCAGTGTGCTGCTGGAGTTACCAGCACTGCGAATCCAAGACCCTGCAGGATGCTTGTGAAATTGCTCCTTGCACAAGCCTGACCAATCTTTTCTTCTAGACTCTCTTTCGGAGATGAAAGGCAGGATGGTTTAGGTCATTTGGTCACCCGTTGTCTCTGAGATGTGTCATGCATGCATGCTGTATGATATTTTCAATTCTTATTGTGTGAGGTTCCATGGACATGCAATCAAATGAAGTCTTCCCCAGAGGTGTCAGTTTTATCTGAGAGCACAGAGAATGAGGAAGGGCAGAGATGCAGACAGCAAGGTGTCTGTGCTCCCGAGACTCTCCCCAGCAAGGAGCAGGACCAGTAGCATTTCGGATATGCACAGCTCATGGCTAGAATAGAGCAGGTCTCATCTTCAACAGACTTGCTGACACCATTGAATCCACACACTGTCTGACCTTCTGCTGGTCCAGGAGGACCGCTCTCCTCCCAAGCAGTTGTGTCCAGCTTCATTCACTCATGGGTAGCTTCAGTGTGCCCATTGGGCTCCTCACATTGATTTAAACTTGAAGCAAAGTTCTCTCTCATGGGAGCTCATAAAGGAAGCCCTGAATCTTGGCATGACTCCCTTGACTGGGTCACTATAGGTCTGTGACTATAATGAGCTAGGAAGAGAGTCCCAGCTTCCTAGCATGGCTCAGTAAGTTCAGAAGATGTAGTGACAACACAGGAAACCCTGCTCTGTTGCCATAGTCCCTGGCACACACATAACTCTCAGCCACTCTTCACCACTGTCCACAAACTTAAACATCTGCAGATCTGCCTGATGGCTTTGGCCCCACCCTTCTCTGAGATACAGACACATACTATGAAAAAGAGAGAGCACATATAGTTCTCATAAAAATCGGCACCCTGGGGCTGGTGAGATGGCTCAGTGGTTAAGAGCACTGACTGCTCTTCCAAAGGTCTTGAGTTCAAATCCCAGCAACCACATGGTGGCTCACAACCACCCGTAATGATATCTGATGCCCTCTTCTGGTGTACTTATTTATAATAATAAATAAATCTTTGGGTCAGAGCAGGATTGACCGGAGCAAGCAGAGGCCCTAAATTCAATTTCCAACAACCACATGAAGGCTCACAACCATCTGTACAGCTACAGTGTTCTCATATATATATAAAAAATAAATAAATAAATCTTAAAAAAAAAAAAAGGCACCCTGGAAAAAAAGAAAATGATCCTTACGAATTGCAAACATATGCTAGCCAGATCAGTGACACACATGTGCACCCTGCAGGATGCACCCAAGCCTCTTGGCCGTCTCAGTAGGAGCTGAGCAAGCACCTGTCAACTTGGCCTGGATGCTCTGTAGACACGCTATTGCCTCTTCGTTCCGTATGTTGTGTTCTTGTTCCGAGAGATCCCAGTTCCGATTAGTGGGCACATTTTTAGGCTCCAAACCTAATGTCATGCATGACTTTGGATTTTATTTTACTAAACTGGAAAAAAAAAAAAAAAACCTCAGTGTCCAGCCCAGGGAGTGTCAGTCTCTTGTTACTCTGGAGGCCTCCAGCAGAGTGGGCCAAAGAAGACTTGAGGAAGAAAGAATGGACTCACATTACCCTGGCCCAAGATCTGCGCTCTCTTGTTTCTGTCTCCCCATTCAGCGTACATATCTACTATCTCAATGGCACCACACTGTCTCCTCCATGAAGAAAACTTGCGGGCTGTCCCTAGGCAAACTGCAGAGAAGCGATGCGTCACACATGAGACATCTCGTGAAGAACATGCGTGACAACCAGGTAATACAGGCAGTGCATAGTACTCCCGATGACACAGCAGAGGACAGAACCATCTGCACCAGGGCTAGTGCGGGAGGGAACAGACATCTCAGGGCACCGTTGAGAAAGTTGGCAAGTCGAGTAGGTTTGTGCCACAACCACTCCAGTGGAGTCTGTGTGACAGCAGTCTCTGAGGCAGTTTCAAGAAAACTGATCTTCTGGAGTCCCCTTGGCATCCCCTAACACGGATGTGGTCCAGACTTGACCTTGTGATAGTCGATGGAGGGTCTTGCCAGTCTTGCGTTCTCTCTCTGTATTATTATTAGGTATAGAGGTGCCCCCAAGGAATGATTTGCAAATAGCCAAACTAGATTGGGCGTTGTTTCCTGACCCTTACCAGTGTTCCAACATCCTAATCGGTGCTGAGCCGATCCTCTGGCTTGGAATTTCATAAGGAATGTTACTATTTCAAACAAATTGCCTCCAGCGAGAGATAGCGATAGAAATCGGGCATTGTAGTTTACTGGATAAGAGTTCATTATCCCGGGGCAAGTTCAACAATGTAAATTTAGAATCCTCATTGGCAGACCACATTGGAATTACAGCAGAGTCACTCCCAGAACTAGGGTAATGTATTATTCATGCTAAGGTTAGCAAGAATGGGACCCCCTGCTGTATACTTCTGATAGCTCAGAGGATTAGCATAGTTGGGCCTTACTAAGGACTGGCTGCTGGTGGGTTATACAATAGACTAGAATGGAAACTATTTACACCAGGCTTCTAAGATCAAGCTGGCCTTAGATAAGGCTGACTTTCTTTCAGTTGTAACCACAGCTTATTTACAATGTCCCTGCCAATTTACATGTACATACTTTTCTGTAGAATCATTATGCATCCGATGACCTCAGTGTACCTTGACTGGTGTATTATCTAACTTCCTTTTGTCTTCTGTAATGACCATTTAAGCCTGATGCTTACTTTGAGAAATTACACTCAGATTCAGCACTCCCTTGTATCCGTGTCTGTGTGTCATTTTGCCAACTCCTTGTCCACCTGAGTACCGGAACCCTGATTTCTCCCGCAGGTTGAGGGATCCTCGACTAGCCTGGCCCGTGCAGATTTGGAGCTAGAATGTTGGCCAAAGGCCCCTTGGGTTAAAGCTTGGTCCCAAAGATAGTTGTGATGTTCTGTGCCCACTGTCAGTGTCACTGCTCTTGGAATCAGCTAGGAAGCACATTTCTGGGTGTGTTGGAATTTCCACGGACATCTTTCTGAGGAAAGAGGACCCATCCAATGAGGGACAACCCACACAGGTTGAGTCAACACACAGGCTGAGATCGAAGTCTAAACGATGAGAAAAAGGAGATAGCAAGCTGAGCATCTTGAGTGCAGACTGTGACCAGCTGCTTCGTGTTCCTCCTGCCGTGCCTTGCCCACTGTGACATACTGTGTCTCCTCAAACTGTGAGCCGAGACAAATCCTTCCCTAGGTTACTTTCGCCACTGCTATGACAAATACTATTATCACAAATACCAAGTAACGAATACCATGGATACCAGGAAGGGGTGGGGGTACCTGGTGGGAAGTCCTTAGATCACTGCAGCCTGACCTGGAAGGAGATATCAGCACTCTGTCCTCTCATCTTCTTGTTTTACTCCCTGGGTAATGGTGAGATCTACCGCATGCCCTAGCCAGGAGCCTCACCCCAGGCTTCAGCGTGAACAGACTCACTGGAGTCTCTAAACTGTGAGCCCACACAAACCTCTCCTATTTCTAAGTTGTGGTAAGAGAGAACTGACTGATACAGTGCACAGGGGAGAGCCTAGCCTAGCGAGGCTTTTGGAGTCATTCCTTCCAGATGATTCCTCCAGGAGAAAGAAAGTCTCCCTCACAAACACACACATACACACATATACACACACAACCCCACCGCTGTGACTCTCTTTTCTCTGGCCTGGAATAAACCATTATACATGGTCTGTTTTCTCTGAGGGGATATAGTGACAGGCTAACCTTGCCAGCAGGGGAGGGGCATGTTTATAAATTAACCTCCAGGGAGGTGGGCATGGATGTGGAAGAATGCTGAAAGAGGTGCAGGATCTTTGCAGAGAAATGTCTAAGAGCAGCTGCTAAGGTGTGGGACACTGGGCTTCAGTCAAGGTCTCTCAGTATTGAATTGTGATCTGCGGGCCTCGAGATGCTAAAAAAGTGAGACTAGCTTGCTAATCAAAATCTGCAGCATCTGTGAAATCAGATCCAAATGCTGACAAGCAAAGGGATGTAGGGTTTGGGTGTTCTACACAAGCTCAAACACTGTGATTGGCTCCATCTGGAAGGTTCTACACTGACCATTCTCCATTAGGAATGTGTTCTGTGAGAGAAACCATGCAGATATTGATATGGGGCATACACACACACACACATACACATATCCACACACACGTGCACACACATAGACATCC
>JADRCC010065178.1:0-15362 GCA_019843855.1 Hylomyscus alleni
CACACACACACACACACACACACACACACACACACACACACACACAAGCGCCACAAACTTGGATAAGATGTTTGGATGACATAAAGGCTCTTTTCTAATCAAACTATAATTGTTTGCCTGGCATTGGTTTTCTAATTATGTAATTCTGTTAGTGCTTAGTGTGGAATAAATAGAAGATACTGTAGCTATGCATACAGTTATTGTCTACTGAGGTAGGTATTGGGATAAAATATAACCCACCTTACAGTTTTAGCACCTATAAAGCTATCTGTTTCATGTTGAAGAATACATGATTCATATTTAAATGAAATATTAGTAAATAACATGGGTCCCAATGCTCAATAATTTTTTTATGGTACCATTTCCATCCTCCATTTTCACTGAAATTCTACAAGAATAATGCAATAGAGAGACTATGGGTTGGGGGGGTGAAATTTTTAATTAAATTATTCCTCACTGGGGGCTGGAGAGATGGCTCAGTGGCTAAGAACACTGACTGTTCTTCCAGAAGTCCTGAGTTCAATTCCACATGGTAACTCACAACCATCTGTAATGGGATCTGATGATGTCCTCTGGTGTGTCTGAAGACAGCAACAGTGTACTCATATACATAAATTAAATAAATAAATCTTTTTAAAAAAAAACTCCTTATTATACAAGATCTGTGAATTTGTGGAAAATTATTTCCTATCCCTAAGATTCATTTCTCTAGCCCTCTCTGTGTGTTAGGTGACTACTATATACTCTAATACCATGTATCACAGAAGCCACCTCCCTCACACACAGTGAACCTGATGGCGGTTTTATTATTGCATTGGGTTCTGCATATATGCAAATGAAAGCTAATGAACTCAGAGGGATTATTTCCCTTCCTTTATAAACAATATAGAAGTTAGTGCCTCTGCGGAGAAGATTATACTACAGAGCACAAGGGAATGGAAGAGCACAAATTATCCTGTCCAAAAACCAGAAACTTCAGACTGCTGCTTTGACAACTTAAATTCTGTACTTTCTTCTTGCAGCCAAGATCATATTCCAATTGGAACATCCATCGTTCATCTTTCTTGTTATTTTACCTCTAAAATACATTGATTCGGAGTCAGTCTTCTGATTTAAAGAATCAGATATAAAAATTTTAAAAGACACAAAAGATGATCAAAGAAACTTGGTAAATCTTTAAGAATCAAGAAGTGGCATTTTAAGCCTCCCCCCTCCCCTCCATAGCCCTACAGTTATAAGTTACAAGATGCAAACTGATAGGCTTTCAGTTTATGTAGTAATGAACTGGAGATCTGGAGAGGATAAAAAACAGATATCCTGCTATCCAACAGTTATTTCTCGACAAGTATGAATGTCAGCATCATCATGAAGAAGAGACCTCTACTGTGGGGTGAACTAATTCAAATGACAAAGTAAAGCAAATTAGAATGAAATGCATGTTGCTGATTTTAGTCTTTGTGTTAACCCCATGACAGCTATTAAATAAATACAACATTTTCAAGTAGGTTTAATCAAGCTGAAACACCAGGGTGAAAGAAAAGAACTTGAGCCTCCTTGTGCCGCTAGTGTGGGAAGGAAAAAAAAAATAGAAGCCAAAAAGAAGAAAAGAAGATGAGCCATAACCAACCACTTAACTCCAAAAGGAACCTTGGAGTTCTAGAGCTAGCAATACTGTAAAGGAATTTAGAAGAGAGTTTTGTTTTGTTTTATGATACGTCTCTCTTAATGGCAGAATTGTAATTCATGGTAAACTGGAGTGGTAGCAAAGTAGAGGCTGGCTAACTCCTCTCCAGTCTAGCTACAGTCCGGCTGGCTGGTTTGAAATTTTTATAGTAACAGGTTTTTAAATATTGAAAGGAAAGAAGACAGTGTAAAAAGCACTGGACCTGAATGGGAAGGAATGACAACTGACTGCTCAAGTTCCAACTGTTAGGAACTGCCAACATTCAAGAACCAGGTACCCATTCTCCTACCCTCCCACCAGCCCCTTCAGCAACTCAGCAACAGCATCCACTTCATCACCAGCAGGAAAACAGGACACATTTCCACTATCCTCATGAGTCCCACTGAAAGGACAACATAAATCCGATTTGTCACCATTTAAGGACCAGGCCTGATTTTGAGAAGAAGACCATAGGCACCAGCTCCGTGAGCAGACCATAAAATAAAGAAACAAGGTCATAAAACCCCCTCTCAAAGATCAACCTGAAGATAACCACAAAAATGAGGAAATATCACAGGATGAGCCAGCAGTGCCGCACAGCCCTATTTCATTCTATGGCTAAAGATTCTGTTCATGACATAGAAATGCAGACCACTGACCACCACCTCTGACCTCCTAGCACCCACCAATGACATTTTACATGACCTAATCTTTCTAGAGAGTTCCCCTGGTTCTCTATAAGAAGACCTGCAAGTCTTTGTCTAGGGTCACCATTTTGAAAAGTGGTTGACCTCTGCCTGCTGGTTATTTCTGTAGAATAAATGCTCCTTTTCATTGCATAATATCTGAGTCTGGGGTCTTCCTTCAGCAATTTCAGACCCTTACACAATGCCATTATAAAGCATCCCCACCCATCAAAGCCCCCCTCTTTCTCTCTCTCTACCTCTCTCCTTCCCTCCCTCCTTCCCTTCTTCCCTCTCTCCTTTCCTTCCTTCTTCCTCCCTCCCTCTCTCTTCTCCCTGCTCAGAGGCAGTCTTTTACCACACAACCCCCTAAATATATCTCTTGCTTGAGATCTGTTGCCTGGTGGTGTGATCCTTGAGGCACTCTTCAGCCCTGATCCACCAAGATACTCTTCTACCACAAAACCCTAACACCAATCTTCTGTGGACAAAAAGTCTGTTACTGGAGGGGGTGATAGGTAGAGGGATGGGTTTTAAATGTCCTCTCTTACTATCAAACCTTTGTTTTAATACAAATCATAATAAATTTAATGATATTAGTGGGCTCCCTAAGAACATAGTAGTTCCGAATACAGCCATTTGTCAAAATACCTGAGTGGCTTGAGGTTTCTATCAAGTCCTCATCTGTGCTCCTTTGAAAAAATAAACAAAAATTAAACAGATCAAATTCTCTTCTTCAGTCGCATAAAGTTTTATGGTGCAATCTCTAGTTTACAATAGTTTACCCCAAACGGGTACTGGCCTTTGATATAACCAAAGAAAACTCATGAGGAACCCTGAAGTCTTTTCAGAGACACACACACAGTCATCCTTACATCACCTGCATCCATCACGTCAAGTAAATAAAGAGTTTAAATAATGAATTTCCCCAAACCTTGAGGTTTGTCTACAGATTTGTGGCAACAAGCCAACGCTACTGAAACTTAAATTTCCATAAAAGGAATTTCATCTAAACAGCATAACATTTTAAGGTGTCCAAAGCATTTCGAGAAATTTCCGACCAGCTAGAAAATATGGTTGCCCTACAGAGCAAAGCTTTTTGTTTTGTTTTTTGTTCTTTATTTTTGTTTTTGTTGTTTTTGTTTCTGTTTTGTTATTGTTTTGTTTTGTTTTTGTTTCTGTTTTTGCCTTCTAAGCCTTCCCTGTGAGACAGGGAAATCAAGTTAAGAATGGAAGGCCTACACCAAAATGCAGCTTCAAAGGTTCAGTGAAAAGGTTTGTTATAAGAGAGAGACTGGCATCAAAAGCAACAAGGCAACCAGGCAGGTTGGGGAAGAATAAAAGCAGAAAAAGAGATTAGCATTCACCTTCAGGAGATAACACCTACTCTTTCCCTCAAAAGAATGAGACATGAAGGCCAGGAGCTCCTGTGAGGCTAGCGAACTAATCTCCCTTCCCATAAGCCTGGCTAAAAGGAAATACAGAGGAAACAGAATGGTGGGGGTGGAGAAGAGGAAAGCCTGGCTCCTTTTCAGATATGTAAGCAACAGCACCCTCCTGAGCCTGAAGGGGAAAAACCAGGCTACCAAAGTGTGTGATAAAGACATTAATGGACAGAGATTCAGCGCCTGACCTGGCAAGTGTACTCATATTCAGTCAAATAAAAAAAATTCAACTTTCGATTTATGCTGTTCAGAATGACCCTTGAAAGGTGATTTTCTTTCATTTTCAGTTATGAGCTGTGGTGAACAGGACCATTTTAGTTTACAGAAAGGACACTGTTCACCACATTAACTACTCAAAGGTGGTTTTAAAAAAAAAAATGGCCGAAGCTATGCTGATTAACCGCTCCCTATAGTAACAGATGAAACATTCACAAATACATAAATGCTGGAAACATGGGTTGCATGAGTTACCTATGTGCAGGTGTGTGCTTATGCGTGTATATTGATAGCATTCGAGCGTGTGCATGTGTGCTCCCTCCCTTATGCACGCATGGACTTGCAGAAGACAGGGGTAGCATTGGGTGTCTTCCTCTGTCGCGCATCCTTGATCATCACCTGCTCTTCTGAGAAAGCATGTTTTACTGAGCCTGGAATTTGCAGACGGAGCTAGACTGGATGGCTAGCAAGCACCTGACACTGACCTCTCTGCTTCCTAGCACTATGCTTGCAGTCGCCCACTAGGATGCTAGGGATCCAAACCCAGGTCCTTCTCCTTGGGCGGCACACACTTTCCCCACTGAGCTAACCCCCATCCCTATTATTAGCTACTTTTGACCATTAGGACAGAATGACAGAAGCATCTCCAAGGTAGGACGTGATTTGTTGGGGGACATAGTGGCTTGACTTAAAAATTAGTCCCCTGGGCTCATGTATTAAAATGCTTGCAGAAAGTGGAATTATTTGAGAAGGATTAGGTACGACCTTGTGGAGGAAGTGAGTCAGTAAGGGAGTTTTCCTAAGCTTTCAAAACCTAGCCTAGGGTCGTCCTCTCCCTCTCTGTCTCCCTATCCCTCTCCTACGGTCCCTACACCCTCTCCCCTTCTCCCTTCCTGCTGCATGTAACTCTTAGCCACTTCTCCAGTGCCAAGCCTGCCTGCATGCTGCCATGCTCCCCGCCATGATGATAATGGGTTAACCTTTGAAAACCATAAACAAACCACAAACTGAGTGCTTTCTTTTAGAAAGAATTACCTTGGTCAGGGTGCCTCTTCACCGCAATAAAACAGTGACCGAAAGAATGAGACTAGACCTCTCGGGGGAAAGCATGGCTGGCTGGCTGTGTAGGAAAGGAAGGTTGCATTATAGCCAGACTGAGCTGGGTGTGGCAGCGAAATTCTCTAACTCGGGGTAGAGAAGAGCATGAGGATCAGTTCAAGCCAGCTTCACTGACATAGTGTTAGAGATGAGCTAAGCTACGTGAGAGCTTATCTCACCAAACCAAAACCAAATCAAAATTCTAAACAGAAGCAGGAGCCTGGTTACCCTCAAAGGTTTGTGCCCCTGTCTCTCCTCCCACCATCAGAGCCTACCTCATAATGTTTACACACCATTCCAAAACAGGGCTAAAGATTGGCCACTTTACGTCACAAAAAGAAATTATACACAAGGAACAAATAAACTGGGATTTTTTTTTTTTGTTACCTGTCTCTTCAAAGAAGGAAGAATAAATGTAAATGTTCCAAATAATTTGGAGTTTTTCACTTCATAGAACTTATGGAAATGAACCCAAAGCATTCATACATAAGCTGGATGTAAGCTGACTACATTAGGATGTTTTTATTCATGCACTTTCTTCTCTTGGAATGCACAACCCGACACATACACCTTCCTAACACATATATTATACCATGGACATAGGTCCAGGTAGCTATACAGTAAAAACCAAGAAAATGCTCTAATACTAACAGACTCAGCAATTTCAAATTCATGAAACTATAGCATTTCATGGTTTTACTTCTTATGAAGACAAAAGTTTATTTTGGGTGTTTTGTGTTTGCGTTCCTTTGGGGGCTTTTTTGAGACAATGTCTGTCCACGTAGCGCAAGCTGGTTTCAAACTTCCAGTGATCCTTCCAAACCTTGGGATTACAGCCACACACTACAGCAGCCAAACAGGCAGAGAACTTTCAGAATTGATACTGTATGTAGCAAAGGTCTCTGTATACCTGTACTTGGTATGCGCATCTGGGTAGCCACAAATTAAAGGGAATGTTGGGTGTTTTTCTGTTTCTTCACTTACTGAAAACCAACTCAGTTCTTTCTTTCTTTTTTTTTTTAATGTCCTTTGTTTCCTTCATTTTCTCCTTGCTCTTTTTTTTTTTTTTTTTTTTTTGGAGAATTATGAAAATGAAAACCATGTAACAATACATAGGTGTCAAAAACTCTCTCTTATATCAAAAGCGATCAGGACGATGGTTGCCACTAATCATCCTGACATGAATAAACAAGTAGAGGAGAGGCGGGGAGATGCCCTTTGGAACAGAAACACTGACTTCACTAATCAAGGCTATAATTACTGAAGAAACACGAATTAAATTCCGAATTCATGCTATCTTACTCCATGCAAGAGTTCTAATCAGACCAGCAGAGCATACGGGAGCCATCTGGGCACTGCAACATTGCAAAGACACATGGAGAGCAAGGGCAGGCTGACCTTCCAGCCACCACACCGTCACACACATTGGCACTACAAGGTGCTGCTGCTCTCGTTTGATTTCTCATTATCCTTTCTTCAGGAAGGATACCCTGATTAATAGGGACAAAAACCAGAATGCCTAAAGAAAAAAAAAAAAAAACAAAGCTATAACACTCTCCACTGTGTCCCATTCCTTACCGAGTGCACCTATTAATACATTTGATATAATAGTTTTAGCCGCTCCTTCCCATCATACATTTTTAAGGACTCTCTAATCTATTCACGACTATGGTTCCCCATAGCTCAAATTTTACTTGAGACATCAACATTAAATTAGCATTTTCACTCTTCCAGGCGTTTACTAGGACAATGGATTTCAAGTTTTGGAAGAGCATATCCTTTTCTTTGAAAGTGACAATCCTGCGTATGAGTAACCAGAACATCAGGATACCGCTGTCAGTCAGTTTCATCCCTCGGAGGCGGCAGGTTATGGAAAACCGAGCAGAATGATGCAATATGCATCCCAGACAGAGTGTGAGGAGAGCAAGCGAAGAGGAGTTCAATGAGATTCATTATTTATTCATCACGAGATCCAATTTGGGTGTCATTTTCGCTGCAGACTTAACTGGTTGAAATTCAGTGCTGATAGAGTATTCTGTAATGTAAAAAGGATGCTTTTAATGTTTCTTTTAAAATATTATTATTCTGTCATCCTGCTTGAAAGAGTCCAAAACAAAGAGGGATTTTTGTGCCTCGTGGTCATTCATAAGCATATCTGAGCACCGTTTGGCAAGGCTGGAAGAACAGACCTAAGAGAAAGCCCTTAAGGACACACTGTTTTTCTCATTAGGAGTGTGAAACAATATGCCAGATACTGCTCAGTTAAAAGTAAACTAATAGTCGTGGTCAGAAAACAAACGCTTTTATAATGCTGAGGAATGAGGTTTATGTTAATATGGGACACTCGCTGTATAAATGGAAACCCCAACTCCTGAATCTAATTCTCTGTCTCATTGGAAAGAAACCCTTCCTTGAGTTTAGAAAAAAAACTCACCTCTCGGGCAGAATGGAAGTTGTTCATCCTAGACTTCTGCTGATTAACCAAAGTTCATACTCATGAGGAAGTCATAAAGTGTCTTTCCACATTTGGCGAACCACAGCCCGTGTTAAAATGCCCCATTCTGTCACACACACTAGGGGTTAAACTCCTCTCCTTACTCATTTTCCTGTGTAAATGTCAGGCAGTCTATCTTTCAAATCGATGCTCAGGGTTCCCCTAGTGAGTTTCTCTCTGTATACTGCTCACACTGAGCCTTCCTCTCTGGCTCACTTCTTCAACCTGAAATGCTTACTTGGAACTACCTCATGTATGTCTGCTCAAGTATTTCTTTTCCGGGAGGTTGTTTTGCTTTTACGTTTTTTGTTTTTGGGGTTTGGGGTTTTGTTCTTGTTTTTGGTTATCATACAACTTTCTCTTCTATATATTCTCTTAGCACTCCCAACATTTCATATACACCACCACCACTTTGTAGCCAGAATTTCAGCTTACATTTACATACACTACTTCTCACTTCGCACTACTTCGGAGTTCTCTCAAGCGGACTCTCTTGGAGCATCTTTGTATTCCCATGTCATCAACCATCCTGCCTGGCACACAGATGAAATTCTCCTTCGTAAGTTATCTGTGCATAGACTCTGTCCCCAGGATTGAAACTTAATGGGGGCACTGGAGCAGCTTGCAAAGGGAGTCACTTCCCAAATTGAAATGACTCTCAACCTGACTCTAAATGTCATCTGGAATATAGAATCATTTTATGTCGGGTCAGCAAGGGAGCCTCCTTCCCCCCCCCCCCCCCCCGCAGGAATGGAATGCCTTCTTAATCTTTGACTTTCTGAATTGTAAACTGTTTCTGAACCTTGACTTTATTTGTAGTATTATCTGGTTAGCAGTGTTGGCAGCTGTTAGAACTTTAGAGGACCATGGGTCATGAATATTAAGTACAACAACAAGGATACTGGGATCAAATCCAAAATCATTCATAAGTGCATGACAAATAGCCCTACTGCTTCAACACGGCTAGGAAGCCCTGTGGCTAGACTCAGGTATTGTGGTATGTCTTGAGTCTCCCAAAGCCAAATGTAAGGAAAAGAAAGGTGTAATTAGGAGTAGTGTTCAAATAGAGCTCACAGATGTTTGTTGAGAAAAATCAAAGGCAACCACGACATCCCATTTCATGCAGTACAGCTGAGATGAGGGTCACAACAAAAATCACAACCTAATGTAGATACAAAAACACATGAAGACACAATTATGCAGATGCCTGCAGGTTCTACACCTCTGGGTTTGGACTCTTCTATACACAAAATGAAACAGTCAGGTGTGCAGGACAGCATTTAACATATGTAGCAATCAGGCACTGGTGAACGCAGATCCTTTAATGGAATGTAAACCCTCACCTTTAGGGATCTTTCACAAGAGAAATGTCAAAAGCCTGGCAACAAGGGTCATGAATTATATATAGTCTCAAAATACATCTGAAGCTTAGGCTAGAACTAAGACAAAAATAAACTTCACACACCATTGACAACCTCTATAACGCACAGACTCTTAGGCATTAAAATAAAACTTGTATCTAAAAATGATTCATCTTTCACCTGTCAGTGATTCCCATTTTTCCCACATAACAGCCTAGCCTTTTATCAGACTTGGGAGAAATAAAGACACAAATTTAATTGAAGGATAATGCTTATTTTGCAAACTACTGCTAAACAAAACTACTCATGTGTTCTTAGGATTTCTACTGCTTTGATGACGCACTGTACCAAAAAAAAAAAAAAAAAAAAAAAAAGCAACTCGTGAAGGAAGGGGTTTATAAGCTTGAATTTCTACATTGTAGTCCATCCCTGAAGAAAGCCAGAACAGGAACTCAAGCATAACAGGAACCGGAGGGCAGGACCTGCTCAGAGACCCTGAAGGGGTGTTGCTTTCCGGCTTGCTCATCATGGCTTGCTCAGTCTGCTTTCCCAGGACCATCTTCCTAGAGATGACCCCACCCACAATGACCTGGGCCTTTCCCCATCCATGACTAATGAAGGAAATGCTCACTGCTCTACAGGCTTGCCAACAGCTCTGTCTTACAGAGACCCTTTCTCAATGGCAGCATCCTCCTACTGCACTCTAGCCTGAGTAAAGCTGACATAAAATTAGCCAGCCCGACAGGTTTTAAGAAATTCTTTAAAAGGCAAATGAATTGGTTTCATATCTGTCTCAGACTATTAATTAGAATCCCCACATTAAGGCTTGATTCCACGCGCCCTTTTATGTCTTTGTTTTGATGTTTTCCACCTATGACTTGGTGAGGAGGGAGATAATGACACAAAAGAGGTTTCCCCATTAAACAGATCACAGATGTTAAGTCAGCACTGAAAATGGCCCTGAGCAAGTAAGGACTGCTACTGATAAGGAAAAGGTTGCTTTCATTGACTTTATTAACCTCTTAGAGTCATGGGAGGCTTTAAAAAATAAAAATAGTGGGCAGATAAAAGTCTAGTATTTCTTTGGATGGTCAGTTTAAGCATATTTCAAGGCCCCCTTTCCTTTATCTTTTGACTACATAAACCTAAGCAAGTGACAGTAACTTGAAAAGAAGGCTAAAATAGCTAGTTAGTGAAAGATCAAGAAAATTAGGTTCCCCCACCTCCCCCGGCTTACTCCAGACCCGCCAGTATAGGTATGGAATCCTCACTGTGTAAAAGTGGGTGCCTAACACAAATTCAATTTACCATCTCAGCAAATGCTTTGAAAGGTAAGGCTTGCATATGAACTCCATAATTAGCTGAGTACCTACTATGTGCCAGATATTGTACAAGAGGACAGGGGTAAAATAGCAGGTTTATAAAATAGAACCCCATGGCTGACAACTAGGAAAGATTTTTCTTCTTATATATTTCTGGAGGTTTTATATTAAATAACTTCTGACAACTGTTTCTAACTACTGAATAAATTATAGTTTGTCAGTATTCAACCATATTATTTCAGAAATCCCATTAGTTCTTTCAATAAGCATTTGTTAAATAATTTAAATGCGCTAACAATTTTAGTGCAGTGCCTTGTAGGTGGGAATATTAAGCATTTGTTAAACACTAAATATCTACTATATGCCAAGAACTTGCACACTTATATGTGATGTAGGCTTTGCACAACTGCAAAAACCACATATATAATATGATCAAGAATTTTGTTTGTAGTAAGTTTTGGAGTCAAACTGACCAAGCTCAACTAGCTCAAAGATTTCTCTTTGACTCAAACAACATTTGTATCTTACTCACTAGGAAGTGACTGTGTATGTGGTGTTTGTGTCTACATATATGTGCACACTGAGGCCAGAAGACAATCTCCGGGGTCATTCTTCAGGAGTCTTCTACACAATTCTTCAGAAAGGATCTCTACCCGTCCCAGAGCTTGGCAGGTAAGTCAGACTGGGTGACCACAAGAATCCACTTATCTCTGCCTAGACTGCACTAGGATTATAAGAGTATGCCACCATGCCCAGCTTCATAAACAGAAATTCTGTGGGTTGAACTCACACCCTAAGCACTTTAACAACTGTGCCTTCTCCAAGACCTAACATTTGCTTTTAAATTAATAAATGTGTATATGTATAATTTTATTTATATATATATATATATATATATATATATATATATATAACTTAAATGTAACATTAGATTCATGAAGAAGATTTAAGATTTCTTTCTTCTTTAAAAAAAAAAGGCTCTGCCAACCAGAGACCCAAGTTTTCATTTTGCAATAATGAAGTAATGAAGGCACAGAGAAATAACAGTTGTAGAATGTGACACTGAATTGACCTGGTAGACATTTGAGTTTGGGGGACAGAAAAGGATCTGAATGTGATTTACACAAAAGAACCCATCAAGCTTGCTGGTTCAAACAATCCCAATCTTTACAAAGACAGCCCTTTTCAGATTTGAGTATTTGGCCATTTCTCTAATTTGTTGTATAGACTTGAACGTGTGGTTATGTTTGATGCTTTAATTGAAAAAGGAGTGTATGTCATGGGGCAAACCACATGACTTTGATGGAGTTAATTAGTAAGATATTAAAAAATAAAGTAAAATAAAATAAAAGAGAAAAGAAAAGAAAAGAATTTGCTCATAGATATACACAGTATCTTGCTTATCATAATGGAACATGGTATATTTTCTTTCTTATTCCAATCCTTTACAAATGAGATGTGTTGCCTTGCCCTTTGTTTTAAGCAGTACTGCACAGAAGACTACGTCCTCTGACATTGTATTTCTACTAATATCACCATGGCTTTACAAACATTTGAGTTTAACAGACATTTCTATGACTTCGCCATTAACTTCACATACATCACATATTCAGATAATGAATAAAGAGCTACTAAATTTAAAAAAAAAATGGATCTCACAGTCATATCTCGTGGTCCATGGGCTGTATGTTCTCCAGGATAGTTAATGTATATGTCCAATATAAAATTATAAACTTAAATTTTTTTGTGATTTCTTTTTTTCTAAATTGAATGCATGGTTCTAGAACATGATTTCTGTAGATGACAACACTCTCTTTCTTCAAAAGAGGTTCTTCTCAGGAATGTAGAGATCTTTGTCTCTCAAGGCTACAATTTTCCATAGCCATCTTATCAATCTATGTGCATAGCTCACATCTGTTCCATAAGACCTTAGTTGAAAGTGTGTACTTTCATCCGCATACTCCAGCTTGAGGGGACTGCTAGCATCACATACCATCAAACCACAGCAGAGCCTTAAGTATAAGATAGAGATCAACAATCTCTACCAATATCTATTTCTCTGCAGCTGTCTTATTAGACACCTTCTAAAAGTTGGCATCCCAGCTCACAATGAACACCTCAATGTTTGTCACAACTCCTCTAGAGAACTAAAGCTTCTTCACCTACCAGAGAAGGAAACGGACCAGGGAGCAAGCCCTGTGACCAAAGATTCTGTATCATGTCCCCTTTACTGTGCCATCACCTGACTTTGTTCATCTTCTGCCTTTCACTACAGTGAAAAGGCCACTCACTGGACAGTCTTGAAGCCATGCATTCTATTTTATGTATATGAGTACATTGTTGCTATCTTCAGACACACCAGAAGAGGGCATCAGAACCCATTACAGATGGTGGTGAGCCACCATGTGGTTGCTGGGAATTGAACTCAGGACCTCTGGAAGAGCAGTCAGTGCTCTTAACCACTGAGCCATCTCTCCAACAAAGCTTTGTATTCTAATCCCAGTGACTCTATTGATAATCTTCCATGTGACACAGAGCCAGCCTGCCTCCATGTTAGACTTAAACACCATCTTGTAGTAAAGAGAAACTAGGTTCGCCCCTGTCTACTATTAACCAACTGTTTCTCAAACACTGGGCCATGGCCCATCTGGAATTCTAACTACTATTATCTGTTCTAGAATGGCAATTGTGTCTTTGTTTCAAAAAGCTGATTCTATTCATTTTGCAAGCCTACCTTTACTTCAAAAGGTTCTATGACCTTCCACAGCTCTCTGGTTATGACTACCTTGTTACAACTACCTTGCTATGCCCACCACTAACCATGTTTTACTTTCCAGACACCATATAGGACTAAGCTGTTATGCTCAGCTCTAGTAATCTCACCCATTTTGCTCACAAAATCCTCCATTTGGAAACCCCCTACCCTGAGCTACAAAAGCCATGTGTTCCTTTACAACCAATACTGATCACTCAAAAGCCAGCTTAGGGGGAGGCAGCCCATATACACAAATCAAAAAGCTTGCTTTAATTAATTGTTTGCTTTAATTAATTTGGCCATGATGATTTGGGCCTGTGTTATTTCTCCTGCCATCTTTGAGATTAACAGTGACCTTCACCTCTGCTCAAAGTACTGAGGCATGATAAAATTATCTCTCTTCTTCCTTCTAAACATGAAGAATCCATTATTCCAAGGTCACTGGCGCAAAAGCTAATAAAGACAGAAAGAGCTTAAACAGAGAGCACTGAAATAAAATAGTGTGAGCAGATAAAGGGTCATGCTGCCTCCATCACTCACTCCCACTGCTGGTGGTTGGCCTAGAAGATGTGGCTGCCAACAGTCCTGGTAAGTATCATCAAGGAGGAGTCCTGGAAGGAACCGTGCCTGCCTACACTGATCAAGCAAAAGACTGCAGTGAGGTAGAGTGTTGGAAAGTGGGGAGTCCAGACACTAATTACTTTAGCTCTGGCGAGCTTTAGCCTCCTCCTGAATAGACCATCTCTGGATAGGAATTAACCTTCTCTGTCTAATAGATGAAAATCCTTTAAAATAGATTAACAGATCACTAGTTCCCACCCATCCAAAAACTCAGACACCATCCGAAGCCCACAGGAGAGTCTCCTTTCTTGCTGTAACCCACCTCAGATGTCTCCATCAATCTATTAACAAAGTGTCTTGATTTATGGATTTCTTTGTTTTGTCACTGTAAACACTTCAAGAAACTGCTTCCCCCATTGGAACACTGAATCTGGGGTAACTTAAAAATCTGTGTTCACAGGACATTGCCATTCAAATTTGGTTCCAGAATACACTCTCTATTATTCCTTTGAAGTAGGAGCTGTGTGTGTGTGTGTGTGTGTGTGTGTGTGTGTCCACAGTATACATTTCAAAACAACCCAGAATCCTGCACCATCAAAACTATAAAGTCCTCTCCCAAAACGTGGAGACCTCGCTCCCTAAGGAAGTGCCCTGTTAGAGGCTTTTCTGTTCTCTTAAGCAGTAGTTACATTACATGAGGCTGCCAGACGAAACACAGAAAGCTTGGATAAACTGTAATGTTATATAAGCAAATAATTTT
Organism: Hylomyscus alleni; assembly: GCA_019843855.1. Lineage (NCBI taxonomy): Eukaryota > Metazoa > Chordata > Mammalia > Rodentia > Muridae > Hylomyscus > Hylomyscus alleni. The sequence continues at coordinate 14,359 of JADRCC010065178.1, forward strand.
CTATGTACATCACAATTATTGTCTAAGATTTTTTTTCATTTTAAATGAATTATTACATTCGTTAGGAAAATAACATCAATGATCTGCAGCCTTCTGAGTGGGATTCCTATACAGCTCTTTCACAACATGAACTGTCAGTGTCTGAAGGACTGGCTCTAAAGTAAGGAGTTTTATAGTAAATAACTCTGCCCTTGAAAATATGCTAGTAAAACTGAAAATGTCTCTGAAGAGAACTTCAAGCATCTTAAAAGTGAGTCTTGAATTAAAATATTAAAATAATGAGCAAGTGAAATGGAAATTGTGCAGAAGAAAAAAACTCAGTGCCCCACAGGCTATCAACAGGAGGTCGTAAAGCTGCAGAACCTATGTCCCCATAAGGAGGAGGATCAGGAAATGCACTGTTCTTTTTGAATTGCAGAACAAGGTTTGTTATTGTTGATGACATCATATGGGGGGATTTGTAATGCCCCTTGAAATAATTAAAAAGGATTTGAAATTGTAAGCCATATGTTGTTTTCCAGCATCAAACTGCATGCAGAATTTTCTTTAAAGTGACAGCATTTAAATGGAATCACAAAGGAACATCTTTAAGCCTTAATTCTTGAGTTCTAAATGAAAGAGCCATTGTCCCTTCAGGGCACATAAAAGCAGTGACCATACTCAGTGCCTACTCAGTGTATGTTTTAAGATGGCAGCCAATAAATAAGAACAGGGCTGAGGAGATGGCTCAGTGGTTCAAGGCACTTGCTGCTAAATCAGGAGGATCCGAACTCGGGTCCCAGTGATGCCTGTCACACCAGCTCTAGGAGAACCTACGCCCTCTGCTGGCTTCTGCAGACTCAAAGGATGGGCACCCTCACAGACAAGTACACATACATAAGTAAAATTAAAATCTTAAATTATAGTAAGAATAAATAATTGTTTTTAGATATTTTTCCCATCCACATTTTCCTTACAATTCAATTTTGTAAGCAAAGGGGAACTTGGGAGAGGGAAAAAAAAAA
>JADRCC010065413.1:0-10257 GCA_019843855.1 Hylomyscus alleni
CACACACACACACACACACACACACACACACACATGGCAATAAGTAAAATAAATTTTAAAGTGACATTTTAAAAGTTGGTAGTGAAAAACAATTGACTATATTTTTCTCCCAACTTTTTTTTTTCTCCTTTTTTTTCCTATGCCCCTTTCTCAGGAAAACTAAAAAAAAAAAAAAAAAAAAGTTTGGCATCATTATAGGTCATGTTTCCAGTACCTTCTTTTCTCTTTCACTAGCATGTGAGCTCTATGAGGGCAGAGTTTTATCAGATCCACAATCCATGTGCCACCTGCCCTATATACTTGTTAAGTGAATTGAGTGCTTCCTGGAAATTTTACAGCTCATCCTTTCTCATCCCTAAGATAAATTGGGGCATTCAAAGTAAAGCCGAATTGTCATTATTAAACTGTATTGGTGGCTCTCGAACCTTACAATGCCGAATAATCATCTGAGGTTCTTGTTAAAATAAAGATTTCTTTCTGGCCTCCTTCTTTCAAGCCCGATTCAGTTAAATCTGGGCGTGACTCTGGGGGACCTGCAGGTTAGAGTAAATACTGCCATTCTTAGTGGGTGAGGCAGTCTGGGTGCCACACTCAGGGAGATGCTGGCCTGGAGGCAGTCTGGGTACCACACTTAGTGGTGCAACCATATGTAGCAGACGTAATGATGGGAGGGCTAAGGAATAAGAGCGCTGGAAGGGATCACAGCAATGGCTTCCTCCAGTCTCTTCACCGTTCAAACTGAGAGCCCTGATGGAAGGAACTGTCTGATGCTACCCAATGAATTAACTGGGGAAACGTCTCTCCCCACAGCTCCTCGAAACCAGTGTTTGCAGCCTCCATGCTGTGGTCTCTGCAAGTCTAGCGTGTGTTGGCCATGTTGGGTCTTAGAGGCTATCTCATTAGTATTGAAGTGGCATTTGCTGGTGTCTGGTTTGATGTGAGCAATAGTTCTCGTGGCTGCAGTCTGTGACTGCACTAAGTGGCACTGATTACCAGAAAACATCCTAGCCTGCTGAAGATACTTGGAATGACCAACTAATGAGGACATTAAGTATATTTCCTCATTAGTAATTATGCAGGCACTGAAGCCAAGCCCAGTATCTATATATACTTGTATTGCTAAATTAAAAGCAACTGTGGGGCAGGGAATAGCAGCACCGCGGGTAGAAACAAATCAAATGTGACATGTTTTGACTGCACTGATGTACAATGATCTGAGCTCATTTTTGAGGGAGAGAAGTTTGGCCCACAGGAGAAGTGAAGGTTCCAGAGCCAGGAATGCGTCACGGAGTTCAGGAGCGCTCATCCTGGCCTCTTCAAACATTCATTCCCTCTGTGACTTGGAACAAAACCCTTCCTTTTTCCACATTCGGGGAGAAGGGGGCTCACTAAATTTCTACCTTTAAGGCGCATATTCTGTTACACGGAGATTAAAAGGCACTGTCTGGCAGACACTTTCTTCTTTCTCTAGCGACCTAATCATTGGGGGAAGCAGTTAATCGGTTTATTGGCTAAATCAACTGTTAGGCTCAAACTTGACAGGGCAACTTGTCTAACAAACCTTAAGCTGTGAATGCATACTGAAATGTTAAAATCAGTAACTGAGAGAGGAATCGGGTAGCTGCTGATGCGAACAGGAGACATTTCTTTGTATTTACTTCTAAACAAATTGATTTAAAAAAGAATATAATGTTATCATGTAATATTGCACTGTAAACATGATGATGAGGTATAAATACATATTACTATTGTTGGAGGTTTTTACGTAAGTTGTCATTATCTAGCAGGGATGGTATGGTGGCATGGAAGCATCCCCCTGATTGAGTGATGGTCTCAGCCCTGCCACCAGCCTTAGACCACAGAATTACCACTGCTCAGCCTTCATGTATTCCTCAGAAAACACAGGGGCTGCCCTAGATGATCTCAAGGTCATCCAGTTCTATGATTTTATAGTTAGGAAATTTTAAGGGAAAGGTATTAGACAAGCTTAATTTCAGGCAATGACAATCTTTTAAAAAGATTGACACCATACTTTCTTTGGCACAGAGATGAGGGCTCACGTGAAAATGTTTAAGATGGTGTCTGGGTCAAAGTAGCTATTTTTTTTTCATTCATTTAGAAAAGATCCTACCCTCTCCCATTTATTTGTTTGTGTATACTCGAATGGGCACACCAATGCTGCAATGTGGGGTTTGGTTCTCTCCATTCACCATGGAGGTTCTGGGGATTGAACTCAGGCCCTCATGGTTGACAGCAAAAGAATTTGCTCGCTGAGCTATCTTGCCTGTTTCATTAATTTTGTGTTCTAAGTATATGTCTGTATATGTGCATGTAAGGGTATATGCACATGTGTGTATGCTTGTATGGGTGGAGACCAGAGGTCAATATCTGGTGACTTACTTGTCAACTCGCCACCTTTAAATTTTTCTAATTATTTGAAAAATATGAATTCTTTGAAAAATGCCATATTGTCAATGCATTGTCTTAGTTGTTGTTCTATTGTTGTAAAGAGACACAATTTCTAAGGCAACTCATAAAAGAAAGCTTTTAATTGGGGGCTTGCAATGACATGCTTCCTCCAATAAGGCCCACTTGTTACACGAACAAGTCCATACTTTCTAGTCCTTCTCAAACAGTGCCACTGTCCGGTGACTAAACATTCAAATGATATGAGCCTATCAGAGCATTCTTATTTAAACCACCATGTGCATACAAGATACTTTGATCATATTCACCCCCAACTCCTATCCCTAGCCTACTTTATTTTTAAGAAAGAGTCTTATACTGAACCTAGAGCTTACCACTGGCTAGAACAAACCCCAAGGGATCCTGGGATACTGCCACCTCACCAGCTCTGTTTGCTGCTGTGCCTGGATTTTTATGTGGATGTTGGGGATTTGAACTCAGGTCCTCATGCTGGTGTGGCATGCACTTTACTAACTTAGACATCTCCTCAGCAGCAATTCTAATATTTTGATAGGTAATAGTCGTATATGTGTATTTATATACACATTCTTGCATATTTCTGCATTTAAGTACTTACATTAAGGAACCAAAAAGTAAACCTCAGTATCGTAAAATATTAATTAAGAGTTGGAAGAGACTTAACATCATGCAGACAACCTTTCGCCTCTGTGGAGAATCGTGTCATGCGCTGTCCTTGACTACACCTTGCTTTGCTGACCTTACTCTGAGAGCAGTAGGTGTGGACCAGAGAACTTGTCCTTAGAGCACTCTGAAAGCACCCTCCCCCTTCCCCTCCCCGCCATCTTCCTTCTCTAGATTTGCCAGGGGAAACAGAAGTATTCTTTTTCTTTTTGATACAGGGAAAAGAGAGTGACCTAATTTCTACAAGCCCCCTTCCTAAGTATCTTCTTCCCCGCCCTCCCCGCCCATCTCTCACAAGTTTCCAGGGAGTGCGTCTACATCCCCCTGAAATCTGGTCTTGGATTGGACTCAATCCTTGAAGTGAGATCTGAAAGGACAGCGTCCATGGGACCAGATGGAATTGGATTCTGGTTACGTGCTTCCGCTGCCACCGCAGGTAATTTAGCACCTCCCCCTTCCACACACACACACACACACACTTAGTAGGATCATACTGAATGTCTGTGGAATAAAACTCTTGAATGAACCACTGACAAGCCAAGGCTCTCCCCTTTTTAAAAAAAAATCTAAATGTTGAGCTTCACATTTATTTTTGTTAACTTTCTTCGTGATGGTTTCAGCCCTTCCTGTTCCAACCTGTCGAGATCACTCTGTATGTTGATACTGACATCCATCATATTAGCGATCCCTCCCAGCTTTCTGTCATCTGCAAATGCGATCAGCATGCTCCTGTGTCTCCTTCCAAGTTTTTTGATGAAAGCTCACTGTGTTTTTTAAAAAGTCTTTTTAATTTAGTTGATTTTGGTCCAATTTTTGATAATTTTTGTAGAGCTATCTAAATGCAGGAGAACCCAAGCAACGGAGTTCAACCTGATTCCAAAACAATGCAATTAAAATAAATATGCTTTGCAAAATTGAGCTAGGCCTCAAAGGTAGCATCAGCGCGACCCAGACTTTGACATGGGCAATCTGCTATTTGGGGCAAAGCTAACAATTAAATTGGATAAATGTTTGTTGGTGAGGATGGTGACTCCAGACTAACAGACTGGAGCAGAGACAAGCAAACACACTGGATTGATTTTTTTTCAATGTAGAGACATTTCCCAGCTGGGACAGCTCAACATACTAGGGAGACACTGCTGCTGCATGAAGATTAGGCCATAGACACTGATAATTAGATAGTGTGGGGACACAATATCATTGGGAGGGGGCAAGTTTTCTCAACTGACCATCGGAAGTAATGTCAAATGCTCCGAGAGGATGACAGATTGTGTGCTATGATCTTAGCCAAGACAGTTACACTAAGTTTCATTACTGCAGATGAATTGCAGAGGAAAAGGTGGGGTGCTTTGGGGAGGAGGATCTTCATGCCCAAAACATTTGTGGATCCCACTCTCACTGCAACCAGAGAGTCAGTGAAGCGTGACTCTTAATTTGACCTCTGATAGTTGTTTTATGCCTGACCTTGGGCTACTCAATTCTTTCACCTCTTTCTGTTTTGATGTTCTTATTGGGCCATAGGGATAATAATACTTATATTAATGGTGTTGCTACGTGGGACCTGACTTCTCAGTGCCTATACTTATTAGCATATTTGATAAATGTTCAGAGTGAAAAGTTTGATCAAGGTAATGATATACCGGGTCCCATGCTGAAGTTTTGACAAATGCCATCATATTTAATCTTCATAAACAATCCCAGGAAGCAAATAATATTATCAGATAATAAAGATGAAGAAATTGAGACATTAGACATATCCGTTTCTCAAGGTCACCTAGCTAGTAAATGCCGGCACTGGGATTTTCCTCTAGACTTGCCTGCTTTCAAAGCCTGAACCCTTCCTTAGTCAGTGAACTATTCTGTTGTACGATTTGAGACTTGACTTTCATCAAGAGATGCTACTTACAATCAGAGTAAGAGTCCTCAACCTTTGGTGCTAAGGACCTACCATGCTACTTATAGGGAGTCTTGTGATCAGGTGTAGGGAGGGCCTAGAATGAAGGCAGGGAGGGGGCAAGAGGACCTCAGCGGGTACGCCCAGCATTTCTGTCAACACTACAACCCAAAAGGAGGCAGCCTAGCAAAGGCACAATCTGTTCTTCGCTAGGCATTCACCCAGATGCTGGAAATGTTGAATTAGCCATGGGGAAGGAAATCAGATCAGCCTGTGCGAGACCCCCACACAACCTCTCTTCAACTGTGTTCCTAAGCATGCATATTTTTAAGTGGAAGTGATGCCCCTTAAGCTCATAGCCAGTTCAAGGGTGCAATGACAGTGTGACACAAGGTTTAACAGAAGAATCATTCAGTAACGAGGATCATGTTTTTCTCCTCTTCCATTTTTTAATAAGACTGCACTTTACTAGAACTCTGCTACTCAAAATTCTATAAAAATGGCCTTATCATAATGTTTGTAACTTTTCTCAAAAAAAATCTTCCATCCCTCTTCCCAGTGCCATTCAGACTTAGGGAAGTTAACAGACTTCATCCTGGTGATTTTTTTTAATGATGTCCTATGTGAAATTAAAATGTTGATATGTTTTGGCTGACTGAAATAACAACACTGGTAATCATTTATGTTTTTCAAAAAAATGGTTTGTCATCCTTGTGTGACTGATGCTCAAAACCCTCCTCTGGTGTTAAGTATGGTAATCATTTCCACTACAGGGAGGAGAGAGCCAAGAACAAGAGCCAGGTGACACAGGCAGGAAACAGAAACAGCAGTGTTCCATCCCAGTCCTCCCGATGCCTCTGATGCCAAGGCAGGGCTTGCTCCTCCCCAGGGTCGAGCCACCAGCCCACCCCAGCCCACCCCCAAACAAGCAGCAAGTTCATCAGTGAGGCTGCAACTGGCTAGATTACTTAAGGATAACTTGGGGCTCACCGAGAGAGAGAGAGAGAGAGAGAGAGAGAGAGAGAGAGACAGAGACAGAGACAGAGACAGAGACAGAGACAGAGAGACAGAGAGAATGTCTGATCACAATGTGAGAAATATAATAGTCAAGTTTCTAAAGCATCAAAAAAGAAAAGAAACCCCACAAATTGCAGTTCACCTGTGCGGCTTTTCACTGGCACCACCAGGAATCTTGCAGCCATGGGTGTGACAGGTGTAGCCTTGTCAGGATCACTTATTAAGGCATTTAGAGATTCAATAAGGCAAAAACTATGTTGGTATAGTGAATGCACTTATTGCTGAATGCGATGAAAACTATAGAAATGGTAGAAAACTGACTAGCAAAGCACCAGGCACAGCCATTCAACCAACTCTTGCTGCTATTACCATGAATGGAAAATCATAATCACTCAAAAGCATTCATAGAACTTACTCTGGAATAATCAAGATCTCTGGGTGTTGCGTCTGTTAAAGCTCGCACAAGGGCATTCATCATACAGATCGGAGGAGATGGTGGGGAGGGCTGCGAGGGCTCCTGTTGTAGTGGGCTCTTTGGTTTGGAAGGCAGACGACCTCTCCTCCCTTTCAGACTATCTGTACGCACAACTGATGAGACAGAGAGGGAAAAAAACAAAACAAAACAAAACACTGTTTAAAGATCACATTTGGAATAGGCGTAAATCATGAAGAGGAATCCAAACATATTAGAGTCTAGCATTGATGAATGAGATCCCCCATTTCAGAGTAGTGTTAAGTTTGGAATAACCCTCAACAGTGATTGACTGAGAGTTGGCATAATTAGGAAAAAGAAAAGCTATCCCATACTTACATTGGCTGATGAGATGAGGAAACTCTGAAAATCTCCTTCTCAAACAGAACAATGGCTTTTTATAAAATTGATTTTTGAGAAATTAGAATAAGCAGTCCTCAAGGTGACTTTAGTGTAAATATAAATACCATTAAAAAAGAAAACCATTGAAAGAAAGAAACACTAGGAAAATGTAGTGCCTCCATGTAAATATTAGCAGATTTCACTGTCTGAGGGTAGGCATTAGCAAACTGGATGAAAAGTGCATGCTCTTACCCTCCTTCACCATCCCGACACTGAGACACTTCTGGAATCTGCAGTACTGACATCGATTTCGGCGTCTCTTGTCTACTGGGCAGTTTTTATTTGCCAGGCAAACGTATTTTGCATTTTTCTGCACCGTTCTCTGAGAAAATATAACACAGAGATAGTCAACTAATAGTTTCTGGAAAGAGGCAAGACCTGACAAGATGTATTTTAATTACAACGTGAAAAGCGACAGTGCAATTTGTATAATTAGATAAATTTAATTTCCTAACACGCTAGCCTGCAGGAAAAACAATTTTATTAGTGTTCCTGGCTGACAGTGAAAATCATCTTGGGTTGTTCTGAAGCGAGTCTCAGGAGGCACCCAACTCTGAATGATAAAATCGTATCTGAAATTACCAGGTCAACATATCGTACCTTGGAGGATTAGATTATCTCCACTTTTAATATCCCCTTGGGAACAATTTTCTACTTGTTCTACTCCCCTGATTATCACTGACCTTATTAAAATAAAATCAGAATTATCTGGGCTGTATATGTATGGTATCACTATTGTATGCCAGATATCTCAATAACTAGTTTTGCTACTCAATAGAGGTGAAACCATACAGAGTAAAATCTGAGTTTGTCTTGTTAAAATATATAAGAAATAATGTTTTCATTCTAAAACATATAAAAAATCATGTTTTAATTAAAAAATAAATCCGCATGATTGTACTACCTAGTTTGTTTTATCTTTAAAGGATACATATAATAAACTGTCCCTTTCAGACTTTGAAAAGCACATTCTTAAAGTTGGGTAGAAAAATCACTGTCATATCCAGGAAAGAAAACCCAAAGCCAAGTAAGAATAAGATAAGGAAAGAAATATGAAAGCTATATACACACTGGGATTTCATAAATGACTATTATTTCAGACACTAAAAAGAACCACATTATCAAAGACACACCATACAACTTGATGTTGGAGATAAAAATCAAATCACTTTTTTTTCTGAATCACCTAAAATTTTAAAATGACACTTGGGGCAATAATTAAACATCTCCTAGGCTCCACATGCAAACTAAGGCTTAAAACGCCATAAAAACAAACCTTTGTGCAAATGGTTGCATTTTATCACTTAGGATGAAGTGTTCCAAGAGGACCAGAATCTATACGACTCCACCCAAAGCAGAACACTGGAATGTACTTGGGAAGTCAGGGCTATGTTTTTTAAAAAAAAGTTCAGGTAAGCTGTTCTTAGTGATTTGTTTTGGGTTCAAAATTCTAGTTTTACTTTTGGCCTTTATCCTCCACTCTTCTTATTTCCCAGGGATTCAGTTTTACCCTGTCATGCGTTCATTTCACCTAAGGGAAGGAATGGTTCTACCTAGGACAAGGCCAACGTCTGTCAAGTCTAAGGCACAGCTGCAGCGTCTGAGTTTTCAGCACCTCCACTCTCAGCAGTCTGTCCTGATAGCAGCCTTTGAATGAAGCTCTCTTTCACAGAACATGCCTAGGCTTTCTAGCGCCCTTCCTTGCCATTATCCCCAAGGCACGGTGCCGATGTAAGCGCCCATGGCCTTTTGCTGCAGGTGTCCATTCCCCCAATAGCCGGAAGCTGTCTCCACACAGTGTAAGGACAGTGAGATTGTTACAGTTCAATCTCCGAATTCCCATCATTAGCTGCACTTCATGTCACATTTTTTTAAAGAATTCAATTTAATGGTAGAAAGCCACTGGGTAAATCCAGTTCCAGTTCCTTTAATTAACAGATCTGTGGGGTGGTCCTACCCTGGCCTGCCCCCACCCTTTCAAGTATAGATCTGTTTTCAAGGGAGTGCTGAAGCAAAGGGAAGTGCTGGAGAAAGGTTACTGTGCATTTCTAGCCAAGAAGTGACTCCCATGGGGTGCTAAGTTCTCAACGTTTAGGGATGGTTCTGCTGTGGAGTCTTCATTCATCTCTTCCTGGAGTGTCTTTCTTTTCTCTTTTCCTGTTGACTGTTTATCACCCTTCATCATTTCCACAGAAATGTTATAAAACTCAAAACCACTAAAGGAATGTAGTTATGTGGGAAACCCTGAGTAATGGGGGAGAAAGGAAGAAAAGGCAGAGGCTAACCCAAGCTTGGAGACTAGCTCAGTAGTAGACCACCTGCCTAGCAGGCACAAAGTCCCAGATTCAGCCCCTAACACTGAGGGGGAAACACAAAGGTTAACCTAAATGACTTATTAAAAGGAAATTCTGCCCTTAAAGCATCACAAACGTGCCAGGCAGTGGTGGCACACGCCTTTAATCCCAGCACTCGGGAGGCAGAGGCAGGCAGATTTCTGAGTTCGAGGCCAGCCTGGTCTACAGAGTGAGTTCCAGGACAGCCAGGGCTATACAGAGAAACCCTGTCTTGAAAAACCAAAAACCAAAAAAACCAAAAAAAAACCCAAAAAAAAACCAAAAAAATCACGAACTTGTGTATATGTGGGGCCTTTCCCATGGCAACATCTTTATCCAAGCATCCTTTCATTTAGCTAGAGAAATCTTTTTATTTTTTTATTTTGAGACAGGGTTTCTTTGCATAGCCTGTCTGTTCTGGAGCTCACTCTGTAGACCAGGCTGGCCTCGGACTCAGAAATCTGCCTGCCTCTGCTTCCCAAGTGCTGGGATTAAAGGCATGCATCACCACTGAGAATTCAGAGAGTGATGTGATAACCATTGTCATGGGGCAACTAGATGCCTGCTGGTTTGTATGTCTAACCACAAACAGGTACATGGTCATAAATACAATGCCGAGTCTTCTTTCAGAGACTTACTGTTTTGTGACTTAAAGACTAGGAAGTGCTCTTGTGTGCTGGTATCTTACTTAGTATGGCCTTTCTTTCTTTGTGTTTGAGCCACTGGTTGGGGAACTAAGATCTAGAAAGAAGGCCTATGTCCAATGTTATAAATGGATAGGTGACAAGTTAAGATTCCTATTTTAATCTTCCAGACCCGATTCCAGCTCCTAAATATATACTCTTTCTGCTTCCCAAATCCTTGCCACCCAATCAGCACCCCCCTTCACCTATGTCATTCGAGTGGGTCTGTTTTTGCCTGAAGTATTAGTAGGTTAGGGTGTAAAGAGAACGACACAGAAATGTCTGGAACCATCTGAGACTCAGTGACAACAGAAAGAACAGCAAAAGAGTAAGAAAGCTGAACCCCCC
>JADRCC010065465.1:0-12691 GCA_019843855.1 Hylomyscus alleni
AAAAAAAAAGAAAAAAGAAAAAAGAAAAACCAGTGCCTCCTTCTTCTGATAAAACCCAGACTTTAATAGCACATCCTCTGAAGCAGTTCTGGAAATGGAGTGCTAAAGTTCAGCCAGCAATCTGGGCTATTTAATTAGCTCACAGCTGCTGTGCTGGGATAGCAGAACTTGTTGGGTTATCTTGGTCTTCATTGTTTGGGTTCTGGTTCAAAACTCAGTGGCCATCTTAAGTTCTGTTTTACATTGTTAAAGAATGGTGTGGTGGTTTGAATAAAAAAAAAAAGAAGTTCCCCACAGGCTCAGGTGTTTGGGGAGAAGGCCCAGCCTTGCTGGAGGAAGTCCATCACTGAACCCAGGCTTTGAGAGTTGATAGCTTCCAGTTCACACTCTGCTTCATGTTTACACTTGAGACATGGTCTGCTCCTGCTGTCATGGCTACCCTCCACAGTGGACTCTTACCCCATGGACCCATAAGCCAAGTCTTCCATACGTTGCTTTTGGTCATGGTATTTTTAGCTTAGCAATAAAAAAAGCAACCAATAAAAATTCTTTATATTTATCTTCAGAAGAGCCCATGTTCTCTCTTGTTTAATCACTACTAAAAAAACATCTTTTTTTTTTTTGAGTTTTTGAGTTTTTGAGTTTTTTGTCATGTCTATCTAGCTACCTAACTGACCTTACCTTGAATTGTAATGGTCTTTTAAAATGAAATATTTTATCAAAACCAATCTGAATTAGCATCTTAATTATGTCAAACAAATTCCAACGTCTTTACTATTTCAAACATTCTTAAACTTTCAAAGTCTCCCTTGCGATGATGAGCATGGTTTATAAAATTTAAAATTTTCCCTTTGAAACTGTATAAATTTTAACTAACTTTCACTCATTTTTCCAATAATTACATTACTTTTTATATCCAAAAGATGCAGGGGTTCTCAACCCGTGAGTTCCCAACCCATTGGCAAACCTCCATCACCAAAACAATTTACATTACACTTCATAACAGTAGCAAGATTACAATTATGAAGTAGAAGTGAAAGTAATTTTATGATTGGGGGCCACCACAACCTGAGGAACCATATTAAGATGTTTTGGTGTTAGGAGGATTGAAAACCACTGCACAATTAATATTAAGACTTACTCTAAAATGTGACAGATTACGTAGGGCAGTGGTTAAAGACCTAGTCATTGAATCTCTACTATGAAAACTGCATTGTGTAACTTTATTCTCAAAAAGGCCTATAAAGTTGTCGTTTTACACAGAGGAAAACTAAGCAACCAGAGATGATAAGGAACTGGTTGAACAAGATCATCTAGGTAGTAAACTTCGGGACTGAGGTTCTAGTCCAGGTTACCTCATATCTAACCTCATCTTCCTCAGAGTCAAGTTTAATATTTCAGTCCATTTAAATTTCCCCAGCATATGTTTATACAGCATATGCAACACCATCATAATTCATGTCTTTCCTTCAACTTCTCTTTCTTACTATTCTGTGAATTATGAGTGCTTCTAGAAGTGGTCAGATATTAAGTCTAGACACCGCATCCTATGCCATCTCTATTTTCAACACAGTATCTACTCTGCAGTAATTACGGCAGCTTCCTACTCTGGTTATGCCAGGAAGTGACTATAAAAATCTGTCCCTTACACTTCATGGGTCTAGATTATTAGACTCAGAAACATATATAAATGCATGCAAGTAACTGTCTATACCTATTTTCTGAGCCTGTCCTTGCACTCAGTGTATAGCCAAGGATGGTCTTGAACTTTGGTTTTCCCGTCTCCATTTCTCATGTGCTGGGATCATTTGCATGAGGCACCTGCTTTTGGTTGCTTTATTATTAAATGTCTAATGTTAAACGTTCAGTTTGGAACATATAAAAATGATGTATGTATGTATGTATGTATATGTATGTATGTATGTATGTAATGTCCTCATTCAGGTTTCTATTGCTTCGATGAAACACCATGACCAGAAGAAAGTTAGGGAGGAAAAGGCCTATTTGGCTCACACTTCCACATCACAGTCCATCATCAGAGGAAGTCAGGACAGGAATGCAAACAGGGCAGGAACCTGGAGGCAGGAGCTGATGCAGAAGCCATGGAGGGGTGCTGCTTGCGACCTCTTGCTCTGCATGCCTTGTTCAGTCTGCTTTCTTCTAAACCCCAGGACCACCAGCCTAGGGACAGCGCTAGCCACGATGGGCTTAGCCCTTCCCATCAATCATTAATTAAGAAAATGCCCTACAGACTTGCCTACAGCCTGATCTCATGGAGGCCTTTTCTTAATTAAGGTTCCCTCCTCTGAGATGACTTTAGCTTATGTCAGGTTGACAGAAAATGACCCGGCATGACAGACAGCAAACACATCACCTTTCAACCACAACCTTTTCCTACTCATTCATTTCCCAAGATTCCACATTAAACATATAAATAACTTTTGACAGTCCCACAGTCTTTATAAATTCAAACATGATAAAAGTTCAGTCTCTTTAAGATAGCCAATCTCCCCTCTCTTTTTTCTCCTCCTTCCGCTACTGCCCCCTCTCTCCCTCTCAATTAAACCTCTTACACATGAAAAAAAAAAAAAGATAGCCAATCTCTTTTAAACTCCAGTATTATAAAAATTCAAAGTGTCTCAATTGCAGGGTCCTATAAAATCAAAATAAACCGGATACTTTCTTAGTTCAAGAGGGAAGAACCGGGGCATAGTCACAAATTAAAATAAAACCTAACTCCAAAAGTATAACTAACTCAGTGTCTAATATCTGGGATCTACTCATGCACTCCTGGGCTCCTCCAAAGGCCATGGGTCACTTCTCCAGCTCTGTCCTCTGCAGCACACACAGCTTGTCTTCTCGGCTCTGGTTGACTCCACTCCACTGATGCTGCAGTTCTGTTGTAGTGATGAAACACCGTGTCCGAAAGCCAAGCTGGCGAGGAAGAGTTTATTCACTTTACACTTCCATATCTCTGATCATCATTAAAGGAAGTCAGGACAGGAACTCAAGCAAGGCAGGAACCTCGAGGCAGGAGCTGATGCAGAGGCCTTTGAGGGATGGATGTTCTTACTTGCTCCTCATGGCTTACTCAGCTTGCTTAGAACCTAGGACCACCAGCCCAGGGATGCTACTGTCCACGATGGGCTGGGCCCTCCTTTTCACTAATTTAAAAAAATATTAATTGTGTCAAGTTGGCATAAACCTCTCCAGCACAATATAATATATATATATATATATATATATATATATTATATATATTGTAGTGTGTATATCTATGTATATACACATAATCATTGCAGATAGAAAAAGTTCATTTGAAGAGGCATTGTAATTACTTTTCTATTTATAATACTGACAGATAAGATTCCAAAAATCAGGAGAAAAATGTCTAAGAAAAATGTCAGAAGTAGGAAGGATTTGAAGCTATTATTAAGGGACCCTCCCTTAATTTTTAAATTGATGAAGAGGAATTGTAAATGAAAGTGTGAATGGATATCAAAATCAGAGGATGATAAAATATGTATAAAGCAAGCATTAAATAACAGAAAAAAAGGCCCATATTTGTAAGCATATGGAAGAAATGAAAAATATGATCTTTAACCACATTAAGACTACGTTAAAAACATTAACGTACATAAAAAGAGTCATATCCATATATAATAATAGCAGTAGAAGAGTAGTAACCCATAGAGAACTGAATATATTCAAGTAAAAACACTCACCATATCTTCATATCATTTAACAGAGAAATAAATGATGTGAACATTCATAACGATATGAACTATAAAATGTTCCTGTAACCCTATAAACAGGTGCTACTGCTTAAGGTTTGCTCTCAATCTACCAAAATTATACTTATGTCTGATGGCACACTAACTTCTTATAGTTTATATTCATGGAAATGATTTGAAAATGTACTCATTATATCCAGGAGGAGGGGGGGTCTCCCCCTTCTCTGAGGAAATGGAGAGGGAAGAATGGGGGAGGATCTGTGTGATGGGGTACAGGGAGGAGAGGTGGGCTGATATTGGGATGTAAAGTGAATAGATTAATAAAAAAGAAAAATTTTAAATGAAAAAGAAGGTGCACTTGTTAAAGTAGGTGAATAAAGTGAAATTAACCATGGACAAACGACTTATCTTAAAAAGAATTTTAAAAATGTCATCATTGCCAGGCGGTGGTGGCGCACGCCTTTAATCCCAGCACTTGGGAGGCAGAGGCAGGCGGATTTCTGAGTTCAAGGCCAGCCTGGTCTACACAGTGAGTTCCAGGACAGCCAGGACTACACAGAGAAACCCTGTCTCGAAAAAACCAAAAAAAAAAAAAAAAAAAAATGTCATCATTGACAACTTCATACAGGGATGTAGTAAATTCTGGTGGCTTTACCTCCTATGCTCTCTTATCCCTTTCCTTCCACTCTCAGTGCCTTCCTTGTCCTCCCTGCAAGCCCCTTCTTTCCCACATTCACGTCTTATTTTGTGTGACTGCCCATCTCCCAGAATCCATCAATAGCCAACAGTTCAGGGAGGGGCAAGGCTTGGGAGCACCTCCTTAATCAACAATTAACTATTGATAGACCTAGTATTATGTAGGCTCAGTACCCTTGTCGTCAGATCACAACTGCAAGGACTGTGTTGTGATCAGAAAAACAGCATTTCGCAGCCCTTCTTCCTTTCTTCCATATTTTACTTTCTTTCAGTTTCCCATTCTGTATTGTTCTCTGACCCTTATAGTGGGTGGTTCAAATGCACTGTTGAGGGTTAAGCTCTCAACTGTCATTTACTCAAGAACCTTAAGCAGCTATGAGTCTTTGCATTCTATGCCATTCATTCCATAGGAGAAGCTTCTCCAATTAAGGTGGATACCAGCATTCATCTGTGGGTATAAAAAGTATTGAGAAGGTAGCTTAAAGTCATGTCAATCTAGCTAAACAATAGAGCTCTCCTCTCGTGCCTAAGACCCCTTTAATCGAAGTGTTTTGACTGAATGTCCAGTACCAGACATGAATTACCTCATGCAGAGTGAACCTCAAGCCAAGCAGAGAGTGATTGGTTACCTCCAAAGCTGCCGTGCCAGTATGATACCAGTGAGTATATTTTCTCTGGTAGGTTGGTATGATAATTCATACTGTTCACATCTGGGAAGACAGCTGTTACCTTTTCTCCCCTAGCAGCTTGCTTAGTGCGGTCTAGCACTATGTAAACTCACCAACAAAGAGGAAATTCCTTGTCGGTGTGCCTTAGATAGCTATTCAAGCTGTTTTCACAAGAGTATGATTTGCAGTTGCTACATCTTTTCCAGTTTTCTGGTGTCTTCTCATTTTAAACATGCGCGCCTACTCAGTTATGGCCATAAGCACAACTGAAGTATTTTGTTTGGAGGATGATGTGAACAGTCAATTCAAGGCCTAGTACATCTTCCATGCCTATTTGTCAACATCTGAATGAGACTCTTTTATCTTCTGAGCATTTTCAACAACGAAAGTATAAGATCACGGGAACCAAAGGCTTTCTCTCCCCATCACTATCTGGGTATATTGGGGAAGAGCTGGCTCAGTCTCTGTAGTTCTGGTCTCTCACTCTCTCATTCTTTCTCTTTTTTATTTTCCAAAGACATAGCTCTTCCAGTGTTGAAGACAAGGAGCACAAGTGAGGTGAAATCACCAAGTCTCTTTTCTTGGCGAGACTACATTTGTAATCCCCTCCGGTTGGCTATGGACACCTGAGTGGCAGGCATCCAGACACTCACAAAGGTATATGTGGGAGTTTGGAGGAGGGCACAGCAAGGCTCTTGCCTCTTATCATGAGCTCTAAGCTTTCTAACAACCTTTTGTTTCTCCAGGCCCAGCTCCTTGCAATCCTCTGATAAGGACACTGCAAGCTGTCCATCAGAGAAGCCAGCATCTACGGCGAGTCCACATGGAGGGCCTATAGTCAACTCTTCCATCGCATCTGTGTTCACTCTGGCATCCTTCTCCACGTCTCTTTATTCTGTGAGGTACTGACTATGCAGACATCTATTTAGTATACGCAGAAACCTCCAGTTTCTGTGTATGAGTGATTTTCTCAGGAAGTCAACAGCATTTCACCCCAAATAGGGAATTCTAGGAGAGTTATGTCCTGATGAACTCTGAAGAAAAACCCTTTATCTCTCCACTCATGTTGTTGTCAATGCAAAGTTAGCCATCGGGATAACTGTTTCTTTTCCATCATTTCTAGTTGCTGCTCTGACTCTCCTGTCTTTGGGGTCACCTGATTCCCTCGTGAAGCATTTGGGCTGGTTTTCTTTAATGTCTTGCATCATTAGTGTCTCCTGATTTTTTTCAATTCTAGGCAGAAATCCAGCTTCCCCGATGACGGTTTTACCTGGCATAAGTGAACTGGGAGGAACCAGTACCAGCCCACCATTGTGAGAGGCAGGGTTCTAACTTTACATGGCATTATATGTAGCCCATGCAGAATGCTAACAAAATACCAGAGATTCACTATTTTATAAACAACACAGGCTTATTCACTGCAGTTCTGGAGGCCAGGAAGACCATGATCAAGGTAAGAGGACCTTGGCTTCTGGTGAGGATCAATTCTTGTTCATAAACAGTGACATCTGTGTCCCAAGTTGGTAGAGAGAACAGAACAAGTCTTCTGGCCTACTTCATAAGCAAATTAATTCTATTCATGAAGGTCCTTTAGAATTCTCACTACTCAGTTTGGAGGATTAGAATTTGAACATATGAATTTTACGGGGGACACAGCATTCAGATAGAACACACGCACCCACTTTTGCTGCTTCGATCATATCTTGCCACATGTTATCAGTAAACTTCTGTGATTGTATGGATCTGGCTTATTTCCAGGTTTAATCACTCCCTGGGCTAACGTCTGTCTCTGGTGTGCTTGTTCCTCCGCCTTTGAGTTCTCTCTTTGCAGACTTACAAATTTCTTGTGTCTTTATACTCAGTTCCATATCAGTATTGGTTCCTTCATTCTCGGCACCATTTATATGCACCACCCACAAACATTTGAGGAGCAGAGTTACATAACGCAGGAAATCTAATCCAGCAGATCTGAAGAGGCTTCATATGTGAACTCTAAAAACTTCTTACCCCCCAAAATCCATCTGCTTATGAACTGAGTTGGGGCCTCTTAACATTCACATGTTGAAATCCTTAATGCTCATAGTGCCTGCCTGAAGAAGAGGCCTTTACACAAGTAATTAAAGTGGAGTGAGTTTGTAACAGTGAGTGCTTAATCTAGGGCCAATGTGGCTGTAAGGAGAAGAGGGATTCTTTTTCCACTTACTTTTACCCATAGTGGTGTGACACGACAGAAAAGCATGCCATGTAGAGAAGCCTCATGGGAAACTCACCAGAGGCTCTAGAACAGCGAAAAAATACATTCGTGTTGTTTCACCAGTTTAGTCTGCAGTAGTTTGCTGGGAGTCAGAAAAAGACTCATACACTCTATCAGGTCTCTGTCCATTCTTGCTAGGAAGTTGTGCACCGCATCCTTGACTCTCATGCGCTGCGGCCAAATAGGGAAAAAAAAAATCCCAATAGTGAGTTCTGATAAAATGTCCTAAAACTCATATTGTTGTAAGATCACTTGAAATTTACCAGGCCTTGGAAAACCAATATATGACTTATTTTTTAATCATCTTTTAATTCCTCCAATCTACCCGTGTCAGAGTGTAGTTTAACTTCCTACTGGCTGATGTGTTAGCTAGCATGTGAGAACTGGCATTTGTGTGCCTGTTTCCTCTTCCTCCTGAGCTCCAGCTTTTCTTCTTCCTTTTTGTCCTGTACATTCTAGTTCCCCACATGTATCAACATTCTCCTCCTGCTGCCTGTTCCACTGACACCAAAGCACACTGATCAACAAAGGGGCCTCCAGTGATCCATTTTTTGATGACTGGTTGATTGCTTTCTTCCTATATCTCTATCTGGAAGAAGAAAAATAAAAGACCCTGGAAGAGGTTTCCACACGGGTTAAGAATAAAATCAGGCTATGTGCCTAAACTCAAAATTCATCAGCAGAGAAATGACACTTCATTGATGTGTTCTTTCATTTGAGCTTAGTGAATTGGCATTGACTTGGTACCAAATTCTGCTAGGCCTGGTATATAGTAAGTGCTTACTAAAAGGATCTTTGTGTAAATGACCAGAGGGGCTATCACTGTGATACTAATGTCTCCTATATAGAGTACTTCTTGTTTTCCTACCTTATTTACTTCAGAGGACATTGGTCAGGCTCAACAAATACCTTGTAAATAAAACAGCATTACCTTGTCATCAAGGGACTGAAGTCATGGAATGGGCATACATTATTATCACGATAGAACAGTGCAGAAGAGCAAGAATTTACTATTAGAACTAGGCAAGATGAACATGGAAAAACCCTGACCATGGTGGCATGTATGTATTTGCAATCCTGGCACTGGGAAGAAACTGATAAGTAGATTCCTGGGGCTTGATGCCCAGTCAATCTAGCCTAATGGGCACACTCTAGGCCACTGAGAGACCCTGTCTCAAAAAAACCAAAGTGGATAGCCCTTTGAAGATAGACAACAGAGATTCTTCTCTGGCCTCCACATTCAGGTATATGTGAGGTCTCACACACATACTCTAACACAGACACACGCACACACAAACACATACACACAAAGAAAAGAATACTCCGCACAAGAATCACTTAAAGGGACTGTCTACTATGGAGAGATTCAGTAAGAAGTTTTGGCCCAGAAATCTGCATTGTTTCCCAGGGTGCAAATGAGACAAAACAAGAACAAAGCAACAAAAACAATTTTAAAAAATTACATGAAAAATAAGCTTACAGACTAAAACAACTAGAATCAAGACATCAACACGGTAAAATTCTGCTGATTTTCCTGGTGATAGATTGTATCAGAGATGGTAGGGCAGAAAGCTAGGAACCTGCATTCTGGATGTCCATGTTCAGCTGCTGATTCCAACATAGCACCACCTATTCTAAACTTCTGAAGTGGAACTACAATGTGCAGGATTTCCAAAGGCTGAAGGCTTGGTCCACAACAGGGCTCCAGGATCGTGAATGCTCTCAAGTCATCTGAGAATAAATCCATTAATGTGCCTGTAGAGGACTGGGCTAAGTCAGGCCTATCCGGAGGGAGAAGGGCGCCGGGGAAGCAGAGCATTTCTGAAGGCTGTATCTTGGTTCCTGGCCTTCCTTCCTCTCTCTTGTCTTCCTTCCACACTACTCTACCTCTCTCCCAGCCACCAGGAAGGAAACAGCTTTGCTCTAGTATAGACTTCCCACTAGGATGTTGTGCTTCAACATGGCTTAGAGCAGAGGTTCTCAACTTATGGGTCATAACCCTTTTGAGGTCTCACATCAAATAGCCTGCCTATCAGATACTTGCATTATGATTCACAATCAGCTAATTTCACTTACAAAGCAGCGACCAAAATAATGTTATGGATGGGCTTCACCACAACACGAGGGGCTGCATGAGGGTCACAGCATTAGGACGGCTGAGAGCCACTGGTAGAGCAATGGAGACCACGGACTGTGGGATGAAGGCAGGAGGTCAAAGTGTTCCTGCTGTGCATTTTCTCCTCTGTGTTTTCCATAGCAAGTTAACATAACCTGTATTCATAAAAGCCACTGTTAGTAGCCCAGTTTTGGGCTAATGATAGCCAAAATCATATCTCATCTAGGAAATTTAAGGTATTCTTTGCTGGGGAAGGCTTAGACTATATCAGTGAAATGAAGCAGTGACCTGTAGTTAAATGTGTTGTGCTTTTAAGATGATCACAAATAGTGTCTTTCTCACCAGCAAGTCATTGTGTCCTGTAGTTATCTACCTGACTAAACAAATCAAAGGTGAATTTTTTTTTCAGTAACATTTACCTGTGGTAAGAGGTAAAGACCGAATACCTCTAAATAGGGATATGTTTTGAGCATATATTATACTTCAAATACTGTTTTTCAGATGAGAAGAACAGTGGAACACACCTGACACTGAGAAGACAAAAGAAAGTGGGACTTGTAAGTAAGACTGGGCTACATACAAATTACAGGCTAGCCTCGGAACCAGAACCATTCTAAAAACAAACAAAACAAAAAAAACAGCAGAAAAGCAAGAAACGAAAACTGTATTGAAACTTTACATAAATATTTCACCCATATTTTATAACCTTATGATGTATCACAATTCATCATTAGCAATGTGAAAAACATTGAGTTGTAATTAACCGAGGGCTCTCAAAGACCATGAGTATATATGCTTGAATAATTGTGGTAAAATTGTTAATTCTCAAGTAACCTTCTGAGAATTTTTACTGTATATGTCTTTTCTATTAAATTATGTGTCTTTTATGGTGCAAGACATCTAAATCTTCCATGGGAAACCTTCTTCAGCATTTAGGTATGGTCTGTTTGTTAAACTTTAAATTGGGGGGGGGGTCAATCCTATATGCCTAAATTATACAGTACTTGGGGTGGGAAAGATGCCTTTTCCATAAAAGGTACAATGCGTGTAGGCGCTCAGCAACTCCTGTCAATTATCATCCACCAGTTTTGTGTTTTTCATATATAAAAATGTAATACTATGTGACTTGAAGATTCTTGTTTTGGGCTTACTTGTAATTTGCTCCATTTAACCCAGCAAATGGAATTAACTTGTTATTAATAGGTAACTTTTTTGTGTGTGGGTTTCCAGCTAAGTATTGTTTATCTATCTATCTGTCTGTCTATCTGTGCCCAGGTTAATGGAAATTTGAGAACATGTATAACTATGCTTTAGGAAGCATTTGATATCCCTCCCTCCACTCCTCAGTCCTCTCGTATTATGATCAGGACTGACATATTCACAAAGAAAAGTCCATTTAGGGGATGTATCTTGTTTTAAAAAAATCATACTAATGTTGGCATCTTAATTTTGCTCCAATGCTTAACACATGTGATACTTTTTGTGCATTGGTATTTTGCCTGCTTATATGTCTGTGTGAGGGTGTTAGACCCTGGAGTTATAGTCCGTGTGAGCTGCCATGTGGGTGCTGGAAATTGAACCCCAGTCCACTGAGCTATCTCCCCAGCCACTCCTACACTTTGTTCTTTTAAAGGTAGGGTCTCCATATGTATTACAGACTGGCCTGGAAGTCTCCATCCTCCTGGGCTTTGCCTCCTGAGTGCTGGGACTATGGAAGTGTGAAATCATGCTAGGCTGGGATTCTTAAGAGAATAAAGAGCCTCGTGTTTCTCTTCACATTTAGTTACACTGAGGACTTTCTGCATGAGCTACACAGCTTGAACTAATCAATTTACCAGAGAGATGTCAATACAATTATACCATTAAAAGGAATGACATGAATGCATCTATTAAAAACGCCAAATACGTTATCGCCTCTTCAATATAACACCAAAAAACGGCAACTTTTTGTAACTAAAAAGCACAGTTACAAAACTACCCTAATATTTAATTGAAAACCGTATTGTGTTGCTCTTAATGTAGACCACTATATCTCCAGATCAATTAAATCCACGGGATAAATCAAGTCCAAGATGAAGATGAGATGCTCATATAATACACAGGGCCATTTCTGACTTCAGGCAGCTTAATATTGTATAAGACAAAGTGCTGAGGGGTAAGCTCTAGCTAAGGACCAGGGTACCTGCTGGTCACCAGGAGGCTCCAGTCCCATCTCTTGCACCAAAGGAAAACAAGAAACCCTAATTAAGCAACTCAGCATTTTTATGTCGAAAACTATGTCGTTTGGGGAGGTTTCAGGATGAAGCCCTGCAGGAGGGGGGGAAAAAAAAGCATTGAACTTCTCAATGTGCAGTTGCTTCTATATTGGTTTCAGCTTTAATTTTGTATCTGAAGCATAAAAACACACAAACCAAATATACAGTACAATTACGTTGGCTATATGAGAGCACGTTTATCACATATGCAACTCACTTAAAACGCATACAGCTACGTTCTGGGACATATATGTTTCCATCTTTGCATGCCAATAAAAATTTCATTGCAGCCATGTTCTATAGTAAGGGTGCTCAGTGATTTTTCATGAACATACATTTAAGAACATGCGTTTTATGAGTTAGAATCGCAGCAAACCCACAAAGTGAACAGATTCTAGTTTAGTCTATTATCGGTTTTGCTGGTGTAGCACGCAGTGATTCACTTAATACTTTAATGTCAAATTCTTGATTAAAATAGAATGCATAATTCAATTTTCTATGGGGACTTCCTTGGAGGAAAGCTGGGAAATAGCCAAGACTCCATAAATGTGTCTGAGTTACTCTGAAAGATACTTCAGGGTGAGAAAAGACTGGAAATTACCTAAGTGAAATTTAATTAATTTGGTTTTCTAACTGTAGATTTGAAATAGTATCAGGAAGGGCTATTTATTGAATCACATCAACCAATTCTCTGTGATAAACAGAGAGAGAGAGGAATACCCAGTGCCAGTTTTACATGTCAAGGGCACAGCTCAGAGGTTGGTAATGTCTACCCTGGTGGAAGATATAAATGGAAAAATTATTTTCAGCAGTTTTAACATGGAAAATTTGCTTTTAAACTCAAGTATTTTCTTTTCAAGTCTTTATCTTATTTTAAAACAAATCCTACCAGACAGGGGACATACACAATGCAGTACTTGCTTTACCCGTGTTTTTTTTTTTTTTTTTTTTTTTTTTTTTTTTTTTTT
>JADRCC010065582.1:0-12268 GCA_019843855.1 Hylomyscus alleni
GAGAGGTGGCTTAGTGGTTAATAGCACTGACTGCTCTTCCAGAGGTCCTGATTTCAATTCGTGGTGGCTCACAACCATCTGTAATGAGATCTGATGCCCTCTTCTGGTGTGTCTGAAGACAGCAACTGTGTACTCATACATAAAATAAATAAATAAATCTTAAAAACAACCAATAAAATGAAATAAAACAAAAGGCACACACGAATCCATGGAGTCAGTTTCATGTTAGCCAACTACTCCTGGGCATGGGGCCTGCCCTGGGGGTGGCTGATAGATCCAGTGACACTCCCTTCGAGAACTGATTTTCCCGTTACCAGCAGGATTCAGTTGCGAAAAGCTTCTTGGTGAAGGGTGGGACCCTGAGTCCACTTCCTTCCTCTGCTTTTCTATTTTTTCTGAACATGTCATTCAAATTATGAATTTTTAATAGCTTGAATCATATGTGACACTGTTTTCTTTAAAGAAGTTACATACAATTTATTTCAAGTTTTCTCAACTATGAAATTAACATAATGGTCTTGAACCCCGAGGATAGTTGTAAGACTGTTAGTAGTATGTGCTGATGTTCTGCACAGCGCACTCAGTAACAGCAGATACTCAGTAAGTTAGTTTCGTTGTAAATGGGTTATAATCTCATTATTCTCCCCAGTTTTCTGACCTGTCATATGAAAGTGTAAGATGAGTATTTGGATGTGAATGTGTGCAGGTCAGAGGTCAATGCCAGGTGGCTTTCCCAGTCACCTTATTTTTTGAGATTGCTTATCTCACTGAATCTGGAGCCTGTCCATTTAGCTAGACTGGCTGGCCAGTGAGCTTTGGGATCCTTCTATCTAGGTCTCCCCAGTGCTGGACCATGCCACTGAGCCTGGCTCTTTAATGTGGCTGCAGGGATCTGAGCCCATCTCCTCATGCTTGCATAACAAGCACATTGCCAACTGA
The DNA here is from genome assembly GCA_019843855.1 of Hylomyscus alleni. Taxonomy (NCBI): domain Eukaryota; kingdom Metazoa; phylum Chordata; class Mammalia; order Rodentia; family Muridae; genus Hylomyscus; species Hylomyscus alleni. The sequence continues at coordinate 940 of JADRCC010065582.1, forward strand.
AACATCTCCCCAGCCCTAAAATAAATATTTTGAAAATCATGTCTCCCCTCTCTCCCTCTCCTAAGTGTTAACATGCAGTGAGAAAACTAAGTGGTAATGAACTTGGTGTTTGTAGCAGTGAGTAACAGTGTAGCAGTTCAGGTCTCAGGGCTCTGGTGGCTTAGTTAGACTCTTTTCACAGATGGTCACCTAAGACCATCTGAGTGTGTCAGATATTTACATTAATATTTATAACTAACAAAGTTACAGAGATGAAGTAGCATCAAAAATAATTTTATGGTGGGGGTTACCACAACATGAGGAACTGTGTTAAAGAGTCACAGCATTAGGAAGGCTGGGAACCACTGCCTTAGTGAGAACCAGTTCCCATTCTGATTCATATTTTCTTTATAATCTCTAAGTGTTAACTCAAGTGGGTAGGCATTGGATAGGCCCTTAACACATAGTAGTAGATGCTTATTAAATACTTGAATAAATGAATTAGTACTTTTTTTCTCCTTTGATATTTAGTTTCTTTGCCTGTCCTCTAACCTCTCCTCCCCTATGCTGAAAATTGAACCTAGAGCCCCATGCAAGCTAGGCAAGGGGGTCTTCTACTGCTCTGTGCCCTCAATTGTGACTTTTCAATCTTTTTAATAGCTGGTTATTAATTTAAAAAAATAATCTGTTTAGGACTGGTCGATACTAAAACAAGTGTAAAGTCACTCTACTATCAATAACCTTAGAATAGGAGATAAACATTGACTATATCTTAAATAAAACTAAAGAGTAGTACAGATTTATTTTAATTAAATAGTTATGACTCTGGATCTCTTAACAGTAAATCATGATATGTGTAGAGTATGTTTGCTGTGGTATTTAAATGTTTACCAGTGGACTTGTGCTTGTGTTTGTAAAGAAATCTGATTAATTATTATGATACCAAATGTTTTCTGCTGTACACAATTTGCTCTCAAAATTGCATGTTATAAAAACACATTAGAAATACTAAATCAATATTTAATGAAGGCAAATATATGCATAGCCACTCATCTTTTAATCATCAAATACATAATTAGCCATTTTTTCAGAATTCCCAGTTAACTTAGAATAATTGCTTTTTACAATTTTCATTCATATAGGGAATATATATTTGACTATATCTTAAGCTTTAGACAAGAATTTGGAGATATATCTGAATAAAGTGAAGAAAGATATAACTGGTTATTATATGTAGTTATTAATAATCTGAAGAGGTGGATGTGTTTTTATCTGAAAGTTTGGACATGGTTTCCAGTTTATATTTGTATACTGCACAGCTTGTTAAATACTGATTTGATGAACTTTTAAAGCTTGATTCCCTTATTATGGCTCCCATTGCTCTAACGCGTGGCTGTTTCTGAAGATATTTTTATTTTTATAAGATGGGCCTCCTGCGTAGGCTGGCCTAGAGCTTTCTATGTGGGTGAGAATGGTTATGAATTCCTGATCCTCCTGCCTCTACCTCTGGGTGCTGGGATTACAGGAATACACTACACTGGTTTATGCCATGCTGGTATCAAACCAGGACTTCAGGGTGTGGCATTCCTATACTCTATGACTGTTAGAAGAACAGAAATATGTTACTATTTGCCATTTCTTCACTGTTACTATAGACACTATATGCAAAAGTAAAGAAAATCCTGTTCCTTGTACATCTTTGGAAGAGTGGCAGCTGGAAAGAATAGAGAGATTTTTATTTTTATTCAAGTACCCTACTATAGAGCTATATCCCCAGCCCAAAATGTATATTTTTGATATTATGGAATTGTTCATATTTGTGGGCTGTGATTTTTTTCAATGAGTTTATTTTTATAAAATGGGATTTTTTATACATTTATTTTTATACATGGGATGTTTTGTCTGTATACCATATGCATATTGTCCTCTTAGATGCCAGAAGTTGGATCCTCTGCAGCTGGAGTTAAAGAGTTGTGATCTGCCCTGTGGGTGCTGAGACCTGAACCCACATCCTCTGCAAGAGCAGCCGGAGCTCTTATTCTCTGAGCCATTTCTTCAGCCCTAGGTGTGATGTTTTTTAATGCAGCTGTACTGATGCTGTGATGTAGCGAGGTACTTCTGTCATGTCAGCCCTTTGTCATGTTGCTGTGGTGAGAACATTCACAGTCCTCTAGCTGTTTACTCCCGTACCCTGAAGTGTGGTAAAGTGTAGTTCTCCTGCCGTACAGTAGCACCACAACTTACTCCTGCAGAACTATAGTTTTGTGCCTATTGAACAACCTCTCAACTTTTTCTCTTCACCTCCCAAGATTCTGGAAATAATTATTGTATGCAGGGCATCTACAAGAGCAGCCATTTTAGATTCTGATATAACTGAGATCATTTGGCATTGTTCCTTCTGCGCCTGGTATAATGTCCTTCAGATTCATTCATGTTATTGCAAATGAAAGATCTTTGTTATTTTTTTCTTGGATGAATAGTCTTCAATTGTGTGTATGTGTATCTGCCCCCAGGTTTTCATTACCTGCTTGCCACTGGTGAACACTTAAGTCGGCTTTGTATTTTGGCTTTGCAGACAGTGCTCATGGATACTCATGGAAATAGATAAAAGCTGCTTTGATAATGATTTTATTTCCTTTGGATGTATGCTTTGAAGTGGGACTGCTGGATCATAGGGTGATCATTTTTATGTCTGGGAACCTCCATACCACACACAAAATTTCAAAATGGTTATACTAATTTAGATTCCCACATAAAGAGTGTCCAAGAGTTCTCTTTTCTCTACATCCTTGTTAGCATTTTTTTTTATTGTTGTTGTTGTTTTTGAGACAGGGTTTCTCTGCATAGCCCTGACTGTCCTGGAACTCACTCTGTAGACCAGGCTGGCCTCGAACTCAGAAATCCACCTGCCTCTGCCTCCCAAGTGCTGGGATTAAAGGTGTGCGCCACCACTGCCCAGTAGAATTATTTATTTTATGTATAACGAGTACACTATAGCTATCTTCAGATACACCAGAAGAGGGCGTCAGATCCCATTACAAGTGGTTGTGAGCCACCATGTGGTTGCTGGAAATTGAACTCAGGACCTCTGGAAGAGCAATCAGTGCTCTTAACGGCTGAGTCATCTCTCCAGCCCTGGTTTTTTTTTTTTTTTTTTTTAAGATATATTTTTTTAGGTAAATAAATATCTAGTATAGTTGCTGATTACACTTGCCATGAGGAAAAGTAAAGCCAATTACAGGGATCAAAAACCCTAGTAATAAACTTTTATATCGGTAGTGGTTGTGGAAGGTCCCAGATATCAGTTTAGGGACGCTATGAAGCAACTGAAGCCATAAACTAAGTAATAGAATTCTCCAGGCATGGGGAAAATCTGGTGTGAAGACTGTGGTAGGAGGATGTATGGCATGTCCACCAGGTGCTAAGGTTGTGTGGTTCATGTGAGTAAGGAGGATGCAGGAGATGAAGTCAGGCTCTAGCTGGGTCAGACCATGGGAGGCCCTGCAGGAGACAATAACTTAGAGTGGGGAGGAAAGCTCTAGAAGGTTTGAGCATATAGTGACCTGAGACAACCTGAAGACACCTCTTGTATATTATAACAATGAAAGTCTAGAAGGAGTATGGGTAGGAAGAACAAGCAGATGAAGAAGACAGCTAGGGTTACCATTGAGGTACTGTTTGTTAGACAAGTTTTTGTGTGTCTTAGACTGGTAAGAAAAGATTAGATATCTACTCACTGATACAGAGAACAATAGACCAAAGAAATGGTTCCACTAATGTTTAACTTACTGGGCCAATGAGCATATTAAGGTTACTGACAGAAGTATGGATGAGTTGAAGGCAACTGCATCCCTAAAATAAAATACCTCAACTAGGGCCACAACCTACAGAAACTGTATCCCTGCAGTTCCCTAGCTTTAAGGCTGCTTGACAGGTCAGAGAGGTCCTTCTACCCAGCAGTAGACTTTGCAGGAAGGGCCTTGTAGCTCTTCTAAGTTTCAAGAACTTCCTCAGACTTGTGAGTTGTTTTTACTTCCTGAGCCTTTTAATTCTGTTAACTTCCTATTAACAAGCCTCTTGCCAGGATAGAATATTTTAATTTTGGAGACATTGTTCAACACCAGTGCAGGTACACACTATACCCCTTCCCCACATCATTTATTCCAGGGGCCTAATGGGGCCTGATTGATACTTGATATCTTAGTAACTCTACTAGATGATTTTTTTTTTACCCCAATTGTAAATAGAATAAGCTGCTTGATAGCAACTCTAACATGGAGCACATTTAGAAAAAAGTTATACATTCACGTACTTTAAACACATAGAAACATTTGAAATTGTAAGGTAATATAACACCATGCATTTACCAGTCATCTATGTTAGATTCTCATATTTGTCACAGTTCCTTCCTTTTCTTTTTTCAAGAAAGCTGTTAGCTCTAGTCAAGCTCAGTATGCGCCTTCCCCCATCCCACTTCCCATCCCCACGTCATCTGAACGAAATCCTTGCCTGACTTTGATAGAACTGTATATAAGCAATTATTTGTATATTTCACCTCCTCTTTCTCAAATAATTTTCTTATGGTAGTAACTGCCATATTATAGGGTATACATATCTAAAGTATCTAACCTTCCTGTGTCTGTTAATGATAAAGCTATCCCCACAATCAAGGACATGCATACTTGATGACTCCAAACCGCTTCTCTCTGCACTCTGAAGCCCTTGCTCCCTCTTGGTCCCTCTCTGCCACATCCTTCTGTCTTCTTCCCTGGCCCACTAGCTTGCTATCCATTAGAGGTTATATTTCTTAGAATTTTATATAACCTATACAGAATATAACATAATCATACAACATAAAATGCAGTTTCTTTCACTCTGTGAATATTCAGAAGTTTATCCCTCTTCTATTCATATTTAATTTCTTTTTATTATTGAATAGCATTGTATTATATGGATATAACATAGTTTATCTGTTCACCTGTTAGTGGCCATTTGGTTTGTTTATTGCTTTGTCTGTTATAAATAAAGCTGCTGGGAACATTTTGGTCTGGACAAAGAATTTACATTACTTGGGTAAGTAACCTAGGAACAGAATAATGGCACAGTTATTACTTAACTTTTAAAGAAACTACTTGTTTCTCAAAACAGTTTGTCTATTTTATTCCCACCTAGTTTTCATGTCCTTGTAGAAAATTTATCAGGTTGGTATTTTTAATTTTAAGCTACCTTAGAATGTTTGTAATCTGTCTTGTAACTTTATTCATTTGCCCAAAGAATTAATAATTTGCTAATAAATTAGTTAATAATTTGCTTTTGTTTTTGTTTTTTGTTTTTGTTTTGAGACAGGATCTGGCTATGTTGCCGAAGGTGGCCTCTAATTCCTGATCCTCCTGCCTTGTCCTCCCTACTGCTGTGGTACAGGCATACACCTCTACATCCAGCTGGCTCCACTTCAGTGGAGGTGCTTCTTCTTCAGTTGCATTATCTTCTTTCTTGTTGTGCTAGCTATTAACTGCCATCTTAGTAGTTGGACTAGAGTTTATTGTATTCCTCTGCTGCTATTTTTTTCAAGTGATATTACAAGACTTTGCATGTTTAAGAAACGTGGGCAATCCATGTGTTGGTGCCGCTCCCCTTTAATCCCAGCACTCAGGAGGCAGAGACAGGCGGGTCTTTGTCTGGTCTACAAAGTGAGTTCCAGGACAGCCAAGAAACAAACAAAACAAAGAATCTTCGACACACTCGTGCTTCTGCATCTTTATGCTGCATCTTTAATTTTAATACCTTAAAATTAAAAATGCTCTCTTGTACTTCAGTTCACTCTTAAATCTCTGTGCCCCTAGAATACTTTATTGCCACTTAAGGTGGTGTAAAAGCCTGTGGAGTGCCCATGTACTTTCATTTCTGATGTTCCTATAGTAAATGCCTTTTTGTGGATCTGTCTTTTTGTGTTCCATCTTTCCTTTTCCTTTAAGGATTTTAACAGGCTTGGAGTGCAGTTCTAATTGGAGAAATTCCTTTACTTTTTTTGGTTTTTTTTTTGGATAGAAACTTCACCATGTGTAGACTTTTGCAGCCTTTCTTCTTCCTGTGCTTGGAAGGCACGGACTGTCCTCTCACATAGGCTCCTGTGAGAATCCCTCCTCACCTGTCTCTATGCCTGTCCTCTCATTGCTCTGACTACTTTCCTTTTGTCAAAAATTGGAGACACTCACCGGACATGGTGCATTTTCTTCACTGTCCTGTGCTTTCAGTTTGTTGAGCTTTGACCTCTCAGTTTACAGTTGCATTGTTTGGGGGATTTTTTTTCCTGCCATTATTTTCTTGTTAATATGTTTTCTTGTCCGCTTCCCTCCCTTCTCCAAGAACTCCAGATACATGTGCATTTGCTTGAATGTCACCACACAGCTGAGTGGTACTCTTAAAAAAGTGGTTCCCTTTTATTTTATTTATAGTCTCTGGCATAGTGTCTAATCTGTTATTAGTCCACTAATATATTATCATCTCACACACATGGAAATTTTCACTTGGGTTTTTTTAAGTACCTCCTTATTACTTCTAAATTTTTCAAACATGTGAAATGCAGTTGTAATAATGTACTATCCCTTTCTACTGCATTAGCAGCATGTCAGTCAGGTCTAATTTGCATCTGTAATTACTTTCCCTACTAGGTTCTTGTTCTGTTTCTACAGTTGTCTGATGATGTTTGATCTTGTTAACTGCTCTGTGTTTCTATGATACTATAATATTTTTGTAACTTTGTTCTGGACTGCCATTAAGTTACTTACTTAGAACCAGCATGGTGGTGTTAGGTCCTGCTGTAGTGATTCACTAATTGGAGGCTAGCTAGTGCTCAGTCTTCTCCATTCCTCCTCCTCTCAGGACTCAGCTTTCCTGAGTGCCCCTCAGTGCTGTGTGGATGAGAGGTTCCTAGTGTAGTTGGGCAGTTCTTTCCCCAGCTTTGGATGGCTTCCTCACATTGAGGTTCTGATTATTTTCTACTGAACAATGCTCTAGCAGTAGCTCTGGGTATCGCCAGGGATACATGTTTTTTTCCTCTCCAGTGCTTGAGTCTCAGAACTCTGCTGTCCTTGGACAACAGAACAAGCCAGCCAGCCAGTAAGGTTTTGAAACTGAAGTAGAATAGGCTTCGTTTCTCCTGTGGAGCAAGGACATCTAACACTAAGAAAGATTTTTATGACCAATTTTTATAAGAAAATGAAGGTGCTTGAAATTGTTACTGCTTAAGTTATTGGAGAAGCAGCATGGTTTTCATAGAAAACATGGAAGCAGCATGGTTTCATTGTTGTCAGCTCTGCTTCTCCACAAACAGCTGACATGGAACTTGTCGGGAGCAGACATATCGGAGGCTCACTTAGAGATTCTGGTTTAGTAGATTTCCGAGCTTATTTGGAAGGATCGTGGCTGTATGAAGTCTACCCAGTTCTGTGAGCAGCACAGATACACAAGAGTGAATCCAGACAGGGACATAGAGTGTGATCTTTGTGGTCTCACTAGGAGACAGAGGGAACGCTGGCTCTACTTTTTTATTTTTAAAAAGGGTGTTTGGGCAGGGAAATAAGCAATAGAAAAGAATAATGTGGCAAACAGTATGAAAGCAAGAAAAGTAGACAACATTTCAGAGGGAGGAGATCAGGAGGGAGGGCAGGGGAGGTAGGAGATCCGGGCAGGCAGGCAAGAAGCAGCTTCTCCCCTGGAGGTGATAGAAAGGAAGGAAGATTAGGCTACTGTGAGTTCAGGAGGCGTCTCCCCTGGAGGTGATAGAAAGGAAGGTAGACTAGGCTACTGTGAGTTCAGGAGTCTTTAACTTGATTTTCGATTTAAAATATTTATGAGCTTAATCTGGCCTCTGGATCTTTGACCTCTATCTTACTGGCACATGTTTGCACATGCTAGGAAGGGGTGGATTGCATCTAAGGCACCATGCTGTCTTCCTCTGGGAAGGAAGCTATGTCCTTTGGCCCAGTGTTTCCACTCAGTGTTTAAGCAGGTTCTGTACAGTGCGGTTAAATATGGAAAAGTGATGAAGTGCAGGCCAAGAGGACTTTGGTTTAGTGTACCCTAGTTCCTAAAACTGTCTCTCCAGGACACCAGGCTACTCCTTTGTGAAGTCTACCCAGATCTCTAAAGTGACACAGATTTCCTTTGGGTCTGTTTCTTACCCCTTTCAATGTTGAAATTTTCCTTAATACAGAATCAAAAGCAAACAGGAGCTATGTGGTTCTGCTCTCTGTATCATCTGTTAGCGTTACACCATCTGCCCCAAACAGTGGGCCTGAGCCTCTCTCTTGTTCTTGCCATACATGTATTTTTATATCCTTTTATTGTTCTTAACTTTTTCACCAGCCTCCTCTCATTCTGGTTCTTCCTTGCATGACTCTCCTTGTTTCACACCGCTCTTTTGGGTTCTCTTGACTTTCCTCCCTCCCCGCTCCCTTTCTGGTAAGTGTCTTAAGAGTCTGCTCCTTCCATACTGTACCCTACACAGTCATACTTGATTCCCTAGATGTCACTTTTCTTGGGTGAGATTTATTTGCTGTTATAGTATCATAAATTCACCTTTTACAAGGTGAAAGAGTATCTTTAAAAGAAAAAAATCTTATCATAGTATAATTTATAATGTGGCATCATACAGACTTTTTCTTCAAAGCTGATAAAATTAACTTTCCCTAGGACTCACTAGCCACAGTATGCCTCTTCTCTAGAGCCGACTGCCAGTCACTCCACACTCATGTGCACTCTCATAGAGCTTATTCCTACCACATGGTTTTATGTTGCTATGTCAGAATTTGTTCCAAAAAAGTAGTGTTTCCATTATTTCCTCCACCCATCAAAAGAGGAAAGATTCATAGGCCCCTAACTCAGTTAGAGCTCACTGCATCCCATCCCTACACAGGTGCTTCAACCATGTCAGTCTTCAGGTTAGTTATCGCTTCCGTTAGTGTAAATCTCTTTTCTAAAAACATTAAACTCTGAACACTAGTATATGTACTGTAGAGTACTTACAGAATGAATATACTCCCAAACACTTACACTCAGGTACTCATGTACCACAGTGGATAGCTGTGAGCACTTTAGAAGACTCTGTGGCCTCATCTCAGTTACCACCACCATCCTCCCAGTAGAGGTATCTCTATCCTGACATTCATGGTAGGTACTTACTGTCTTCTCTGTTTAACTTTGCCACAGATGAGTCCTTCAGACTGTGTTTAATTCAGCCTGCTTCAGAGCACACTATAGAGACTTAACTAAGCAGACTGTGTCTTTGTGACTGGCTTGCAATTTACTTCTGTGGCCTGTAACAGTACCTTTTAATCCATGTCTTAAAGTGGGTCTGTTCAGTACTAATTGTTGCTGTATTATGTTCTGCCAGATTTAAATTGCCACATTTTCCTGAGACGTTCTGTACCTTGTTTGTAAGAGTGTGTGAGTTTGGTCTGGATATTTACTTCCCTTGTTGAGTTTTAATATCAAGGCGCTGGCCTTTGACCATTCCCATGAGGGATTTATATAATTTCTACAATATTTGGTAAAACTGATCAGTGACAATTCCTGCTGGTTTTGGTCTGTTGTTTAAAAACAGTTTGGTTGCTTGTTGTTTAACATGGGGCAGGGAGAGGCAGAAGAATTTCAAAAAGTATACATTTATTTTATGTCATCCTAGTTGGGTATATATAGTGTCCAGTGCTTATGATCTCTCCATGTAGAAGTCTAGAAGCTCAAGGCCAGCCTCAGCTGTATAGCAAATTTGAGGCTATTCTGGGCTGGTTGAGACCCTATCTAAAAATAAATTAATATTTAAATGACCAGTTAGGTTTTGATTTTATCAGTTTGATAAATTATAGTTTAATGGAAATTTATTCAATTCATCTAACTCTTCTAATATATTGGCATAAATTTATTCATAATTTCCATTTTTGTTATTGTTGTTTTGGGTTTTGTTTTTGTTTTTTCTTTTTTGTTTGTTTGTTTGTTTGTTTTTTTTGAAGATGGGGATTCTCTATGTAGCCTTGGCTGTCCTGGAACTCACTCTGTAGACCAGGCTGGACCTGAATTTAGAGATCTGTCTGCCTTTGCTTCCCCAGTGCTGGGATTAAAGAGGTGTACCATCATGCCTAGTTTATTCATAATTTCTTATTATTTTAATTCTTTAAGATTGTAGGATATCATAATTTCTTATTATTTTAATTCTTTAAGATTGTAATGATATCACCTTCATTGTGATTTTGGTTATTTGTATCTGTTTTTAAAACTACCTTTTGTGAGGATTAGCAATTTTATTACTCTTCCCAAAATTAATTTTGACTTTCTTAATTTGTGGTGTATCTCTACCCTTTTCTCTCCTTAAGTTTATTCACATCTTTGTAATTTTCTCTGTTTTATATTTGCCTTTTTATGTTTATATTTAATATTTTCTAGGTTCTTGAGATGGATATTTAGTTTGCTAATTTCTGGACTTTCTTTTCTTGTTTTTCAAATGAATGTAAACCAAACACCTAGAGAAAGGTGTCTATTTCAGCTGATGAATGGGGCGCTTAGTGTGGAGAAGATAAGCCAGCCAGGGGATGAAGTTGGTTTTTCATGGGTGGGGGAGCACAGAGTGTTGGGGAACTTAAAAGCCTGAGTGGGCTTTGGCAAGCATCTGAAAGAAAAAGACCAAAGAGAAGAAAAAGAAAAGGGAGCTGTCTTAGTCTTGCTGTGAAGAAACATGATTAATCAGGGTTTGCTTACAGTTTCAGAGGTTTAGTCTGTTATCATCACTGTGGAAGCATACTGCATGCAGCCTTGATGCTGGAGGAATTGAGAGTTCTACATCCTAATCCTCAGGCAGCCAGATCAGAGAGAGCCACTAGGCCTCAATTAGGTTTTTGAAACCTCAAAGCCTATCTTAAATGACACACTTCCCCACAAAGGCCATTCCTACTCCAACAAGGCCACACCTTCTCATCCTTCTTAAGTAGTGCCACTCCCTGATATGTAAGCATTCAAATATATGGGCCTTTCGGAACTATTCTTACTCAAACACCACAGGGGCTTGCCTACCAAGCTCAAAGTCATGCCTAGCCACTCTTTTTTGTTGGGGATTGGTTCTAATGTTTTGATTTAATAGGCAATCTGTGTGTACAAATGCTGAAGAACTTTGTCCCCAATTGCTTTGATTGATCAATGAAGATGCCCACGACTAATGGCAAAGTTGAGCCAGGAGTACTGTAGGGAAAAGAATACTAGCTGCGGGAGGATTAGAACTGTCCAACCTTTAAGTAGCCAAGGCTTTTCAAAAATAAACTTGTGTGTGTGTGTGTGTGTGTGTGTGTGTGTGTGTGTGTGT
>JADRCC010065716.1:0-15129 GCA_019843855.1 Hylomyscus alleni
TTTTTTTTTTTTTTATCTTATCAAGTCTTTTTCTTTTTTTTAAAAAACTTTTTTGTTGGATGTTTGACCTGCATATATGTCTGTGCCTGGTGCCTCCAGAGTCTAGAAGAGTGCATCAGATCCCTTAGAAGTGGAGTTATAGACAGTTATGAGCCACCATGTAGGTGCTGGGAATCGAACCTACATTCTCTGGAAGAATAGCTAGTGTTCTTAACCTCTGAACCATATCTACAGACCCGAGTTTATTCTTATTAACAAATATGTTACAATGAGCCAGACACCACCACTGTCAGGACTTTATTGATTCTAGTGCTTATTAATAACCCAAGAAGGGTTACCCTCAGGATTTTATAGGATAAATACAAAGGGAAATAAATGTGCCCAGGGTTCACATGGGTAACAAACTATAGGATTAAGATTCAACCTGTTTGTCAAAAAGCCTTTGTTTTTCCTCTGCATCAGAGAGGAAGTAGTATAGCTCTGCAGACACAGAAAGAAGGAAGTAAGGGATGCTGCGTAAGCCGTGAGGCATTTACTTCTAACTGGGGTCACTGCAGTCCCTGGATCAAATGCAAAGCACTCAGGCAGTAATGTGCTGCCTCACAGATTCCCCATTTATCATTCTTGATGCTGTCGATCATCTATAGCTTATAAGGAGTGTCCACATGGTCTTCTAGAGATGTGCAAATGGCATACAGCAGTTGAATATTCCCATATATTTTTGTGGGCAGCCAATTAGAAACTAAGTCAACAAGAAGGGGTCAAACATGAGAAAAGCAGAAGCTTTCCTGTATGCATGGATCCAACAGCACGTGGCCTGCACAAAAACATGCAGTTTTTTAAATTTATGCTATCAGAAGTAGCCCTACATTGTATTTCTAAATGCAATACATTGTGTTACAAAGATGTATTTTGGTTTTTCTTCCATCTGCATGAGTCATAGGGAAATACGTCCTCTACTGAAGCATAGTTGTAAAAGAATGAATAAAGACTGAAAGACTCTCAATTAAAAAGTAGATGGAAAGCACCAGGCTGTGGTAAACAAGCTGCATGCACAGAGGGAAAGTTAAAGCCATGTTCACTATCACAGGGAGACCACTGAGCATAAGTTAGAGAGCACTACAGGAGAGCTATCAAAATCTGCATGGAGATCAATATCTGACCAAGGAGCATTAGATTTTATGGGGATGATGGTACATGGATATGAGCTCTCAATGACTCTAAAGAAATCACATTTGTTTTCTGTGTTATTAATTTCAATCTCTAGACCATCTCTCTTCCCTTGCAGGTTAGTGAGACACTTTAACACTTTAACACTTTAACACAGCACTTGTGAGCAGGACATGTTTCCTTCCTGTCTGGTGTTCCATGCAAACAGGTATTGCAAAGTTTATAATCTTGCATTAACTGAGAGTAACTGTTGACTTCCATGGGTGTTCCCTCACACACCTTCTGCTCTCCTGAACAGGCTTAAATATGAATCTTGACATGTATAACCTGGGGGAATCTTGAATAGGAAGTCAAGGATGGTCCATTAGGCCAGTTTTTAATTCTGATTGTTACTTTACTACCAGCATGGTTTCAGCAGTGATATTTCACTTTTCTAAGCTTTGTTTTTTCCATATAGAAATGCTTTTTATGGTATTAAAGTATACATGCTAAGTAAAGTACTTAGCATAGTTCTTGCTATAGACAGTTCAATAGATCCTGACTATTGTTACTGTTATTATTAAACTTTTTCCCTAAGCTACAGGGCAAAGAAAGAAAAAACAAAAACCAACAAAATCCCTGAACACCACACACACACAACTGCTTCTGCTCAACTACCCACTGAACTCCCCTTCTCTACTCAACTCTTAGAGCCCCTGTTTTGAATTAACTCCAAAGCAGCAGCTGACAATTCTTACAAACTGGAACAAAACTATTATAGTTGCTGCAAGGATACACAGAATAAAATGTCTGCAAACATAAGAGAGTCCATGGTCAGGGAGGAGTTAGTACATAATGAAAACGCCAGGGACTGAGGTCTCATTAGAATGCTTGTTTTCAGGGTCAGGCTGTGTGATTCATCTCCCAGCGATAGCTCAAGGAGTAGTGCGTGTCTATTAAACCTGTTCTTTTTTCAGTGAATGGATTCTATAAATGGTGGTACATGATTATAGTGGGGGAGTGTGGAAAAAGAGGAAATATATAGTGAATATATCTCTCTCAACACAACAGATCTGTGATTCTACACTAGATCAAGAGCCTATAGTTCACTATACTGTAAATGAAAGGATTTACAAATGGTTAGTGACGGCCCTACAGATGTCGCCTTACCTGAGGTTAGACTGCGCAGGTTCAGTGCTTGAGGATGGCTCAAGACTGATTGGAAGGATCTTATCATTCTTGTTATGATCATATCTCTGAAAGTGAATAAAAGGGTAAATTATTTCGCCCAGGCAGAAATCAGCTGACAGTAAGTACTGCATGGGTTAAAACACGCTAATCCTATCCAGTTTATCACCAGCATATTTCTAGGCAATCTTAGGCCTGCTTTATATTTAATATTAATGCAAAAATTTTGTCCTAGAAAAAGAAGTCAAGAAGTCATTAGTCTTTTTTGGGAGAGAGGAAGAATTTCCCAGCTAAGAATTTTACTGCTCAAACTCCCAGATGGTACAAATGCACAGCAGGGCTGCCCTCTTACATTCTTACAACTGCCATATAATGCCTCTTACAGTATTTGTTTTATTCAAAACACTTTAAAATTCTGTTAGATTCTGCAAAGTACCAAGCATAATACTCAATTCTTAATAGGCCTGAGTGGAGAAGAGTAGTAACAACGTTCAGTGGCGGATACAGAAAACATTACATAGGAAAGGAGTTTAATTTGATGTCAGATAATTACATACTTATTGTGAAAAGTAAATGCGGTACTGAAGAGCAATCAGGAGCCTCTGGTCAGAAAGGAACCACGAGGTAGAGATTTCATATGAAAGGCAGGATGAAGGTGACTTCTGCTGCTTGCCTCGTCATGAGATGCAGGATGGGAAACACTGGCCACTTTGGCAAATGAGACTTAGTTTTATTCTGAATAAAAGTTTTATTTTATTTATTTGGTATTTCTGTGTATGTCTTAAGACCTGGGATGTACATAGGCCTCACAGCTTATACAACCTGCTTTTCAGCAAGGATATGCTATTCAGATGTCAGTTTACTCTGAGTTCGTATAGGGAAGTGTGCTGGGAAGCAGGCAGCATGCCTCAGATCGGAACCTGAGTTCATCTAGCTAAGAGCAGAAGCTCTGGCTCTGACAGCTACAAATCTGTCTGCTGGCAGGTTTGTAGCAAGGGTTGTCTCTTGGGACTGCTAGAGTCCACAAGCCTGCTTTACCACCTGTGTGCCAGTTGGAACAGAGTACCTTTTCATTTGTTTTGTTTTTTTAAACAGTTTCTTTCTGTAGCCCATGCTGTCCTGGAATTTGCCCTATAGACCAAGCTGGTCTGAAAAAAAAATCACAGAAATCCACCTGCTTCTGCCTTCCAAGTGTTGAGATTAAAAGCATGTGCCACCATAGCTTGGCTAGAATACCTTAAAAAAAGAAGACTCAGCTTTTATAGTACCTTTCCCCAAGAGACCAACTATACAATGGACATGGCAGTGTGCCATTTTCAAGGCCTGGAGACATACAGACCCTGCACAGTTCCACAAACCCACACTCTAGCCATTCTCCCAACCTCTGCAGGAGAGAGACTGCAGTGCTTTAAGCACAAAGGACCTACCCACTTCTCAAGCATTTAGAACAATAAATACATGCAACTCATCCTTAGAGATGTGAGGCTGGCAAGAGTCTATTAATGTTAACAGTGACGAGTTTTAAAAATAGATCCCCCTACCCCCTGCCCAAGAACAATTCCCATTAAAAAAAAAAGATGGAGGTCTCAATGTACACATTAGCCACGTGCAAAAATCAATCAAAGCAGGATCTGTGAGCATGTGCAGAGAAACAATGAAGGAACTTACTTCCTCTTGAGAAGTTTTCAAGAGAAAAGTCTGGCAAGACACATGGTAAATGCCAGCACAGGAGAGCAAAGCATGGGTGTGGTACAAACAGGCTGGATGTAATAGAGAGCTGGAGGCTACTCTTCAGAGACTCAGCTGGGATGAGGTGCTTTGCTGTCTGTCTCCCCCTAGACTTACCTTGACTTGAGCGTGGGCCCATCGTACAACCAGCTTCTTAGACAGTGCTAGCTTGCCATTCAGACACTGGATGGCTTGTTCTGCTTCCTGTCCAAGACAGGACAAGAGTCAGTCAGGAATTCAAACACTTATTAGTTATCTCATAGGGCCTCAGTAAGTTTCAATAACTGGGTTTCTAATCATATTGCTTTTGGTAACTCGGCTTATAATTCAACTTGGGTTATAATTAATTTCAAATGGTAAACCAAGAATAACATCTCAAATTTTAAAATGAAAAAATTTTAAATCCTCTATCATTTGCTGGCAGTACAGCATTTGGCAGGTACTTAAAGTGTCTGCATTTGTCAGCTGTAAAATACGGTCATGGTACTTGTTCCCCAGGGGTGGCTGTGAGTCTTCAGGGAGCACAGGGGAGCTGTGTGAGATAGCCCTCTCAGGTGCTATCTTTCTACACACATGCTTTAGTAGGTGTGCAGACTACTACATCAGGAACCTGTACTCACTCAGGAGCTCTGGAACCATATCCTTGACTACAGCTTCAAGGATAAGAAAGAAATCAAGCTGGAAAAAGCATGGCTAATCCAAGAGACTGAGCAAGGTATCTGTGTGAGTCAACCTATGCACCTGGTTTTCAGCACACAAACTCTTCTGACCCTTTCCTGATCAGATACGGCAGCAACAGGTTAAAAGGAGCATCTAAAGCTGGAGAAGTCGCTCTCAGCAAACCTGGCTGTACTTTCCCATCTTGACAAACCACTGTTGTCCATGAGGCATTCAACTAAGTGTCACTCACACGTAGTAGGGGTGAAGAGGCCCAAAGGGAAGACTGTAACAAGAGGGAGCGCTGAGGCTGAGGAGTAATGCACTCTGGGATCAGCAGTGAGTCTCTAGCACTCGGCAGACATCTATTCTATAAACATTCACTCACTATCCACTGTGTATTAGGCATGAGCTACTCACAGGCTGTAAGAAGGCTCCACCATAGCATACAGAGTGCTAGACAGGACACATGCTTTGTTTCACTTGCGGGCCTAGAGTATCCATAATGCTCTCTTAGCTCTAAGGTATGAGCAGCAGGGCCAGCAAGGGATAAGCCTTCTAAAGAACAACTGCCATCTCTCTGCATTATTTCAAAGTTCACAAGTTCAATAATAAATGCCAACTATGCTGTCACATGTATATTTACATATTCTCAGTCTTCCAAATTGCAAAAGAAAACCTCTTACTTTTCCCCATTTTTAGATAAAACTGAAGCCAAAAGAGACTTGATCAAAGTTAAAAAAAAACAACAAAACAGGAATATAAAGTATGTTTTGTGACTAGTAGTTCAGGGTTTTTAAATAAACATATGTCCCTCCCATGACCTATGGTTTCAGATGTCGGCAAGAATCTTCATCACTCTATCAAGGAAAAGCACTTAAAAATGATTATCATATGAACATCCTTTAATTGCTTCCAAAAAGGAGTGGACAATTAAATAACATTTCATTTGTTGCCTATGGTATCTGAAAAAAATTAGAGGAAATAGAAAACTCTCAGCACTGGTGAGGATAAATGCTGCCCTTGTGCAACTTTAGAACTCTCAGATACATTGTTTCTGGTAGGAATTCTGGCAGTTCTATCTTTTTTCCTTACTAGGTTGTCCAGGTGGCCCTCCAACTCTCAACCTTCTTGCCTCAGTCTCCCCAGGGCATGTGCAACTATGCCCAGCTGTGGCAACTACATTAAGGAAATTATGCATTTGCCTTGTTTTTGTTTTGTTTTTTTTGAGACAGAGTTTCTCCATGTAGCCCTGGCTGTCCTGTAACTCACTCATTAGACCAGACTGGCCTTGAACTCAAAGATTCACCTGCCTCTGCCTCCCAAGCACTGGGATAAAATACATCACTATGTCTGGCTAAAAATGATGCCCTTTGGTGATGCCATTCATTCTGTTTCCCTAAACGCAGTGGATGCACATAGTTAGAGCTAAAACAATACCCACTCTATAATGTTTATACAGTCAGTCACTGCTGCTGATTCAAATAATTAACTGGGGTTCAGGTAACATAAACCCATATAATATTAGACAGTCATCAGAACTTAGGATTTTTTTTTCTTTTTGTTAGACAGAGCTTCACTGTACAGCCTTGGCTGGACTGGAGCTTACTATATAAGACCAGGCTGGCTTCAAATGCAGAGATCCCACCTGATCTACTTCCTGAGTGCTGGGATTACAAGTGCCACCATTCCACGCGGCACCCGATGCTTACTTTTGAACTGTACTCTAAGTCACTAGTCAAACACAAATCTGTGATACGGATCACTGAAGAGCAACATGTGTTATTGAGCAGGGTTATTTCAGTGGTACTTATCTAGCTAGCATGTATTAAACCCTGGGTTTAGACAGGCATGATGGAACATGCATGGCTTTATTCCCAGCACTGAGGAGGCAGAGGCAGGCACTCTGAATTCCTCACTCTGTGAGGGATTACATATATAGTGAGGTTGTCTCAAAGGGGACAAAAAGGGAGTAGACATACTGGCCTTGGGTTTAATCTCAACATCACACAAATAAAATCTGTATGCATCTTTTGAGACTAAGAAACTCTCTCTCATACACACAAGATTTGTACATGTGTATATAAATTATGTATGCACCCGAGTAATATGTGTAGTGTGTGTGGGTCCATGCGTGTGCACGGGTAGTGGTAAGGCCAATGTTGAATGCATGCCTCCACTGCTCATCACCTTGTTTTTTTGTGGCAGAGTCTCACTGAATCTGTAACTCAAGAGGGTATAACTCTGTCGAAACCAGGGAGAGAATGTTTGTGCAAGCTGTACTACTTAAATTCACTGGTGGAAGGACCTAGCTCAGTGTGAGGCGCAGAGAGACTAACCAGACATGACTCTTGCCCATTCGGTCTGGTGGTCAAGATATATATATATAAAACGGACTGTGACAGAGTGCAGACTATAAGAGGTAGAGGGAGCTCAATTACCTGCTTAGTTTCAAAGTTAACAAAACAGTACCCTCGGGGCTGGCCCTCCAAAGCACCCGATTTATGGAAGAGGAAGTCAAACTGCTTCACCTTGCCAAACTTCTGGAGGAGCTTGAGGAGGTGGTATCTGTGGAGACAGAAGAGCCATGAGTTCACTCAGCGATCACTGCTCGCTGTTCAGCCTCAAATGTAAGATAAAAGAGGGAGGTGATTTACCCCAGGCAAAAGTTCCCTGGCCAATGCCCTAAGCTTTCCTACATACTTCTGTTAGTTTATTTGGGAAACAGGACTGTTTGCCTCTATTTGGAATGGTCATGCCTACTATGCATCTGTCCAACACGAAATACCAAATAACAAAACCACACCTAACAAACAGCTGTCTGGCATACAAGCACTGTTTGTTTTTCTTTTGGAGAAAAACTCAAAAATAGTAGTCGATCTATTTATTTTTTAATTTCTTGGCAATGAAATAGCTCTTATGAATATCTGTAACTTCATCAGAAACACACACATAACTCTCAAACCTACCCTGTATCAAAAATAAACAAAGTTGTAAAACCATCCCTATTCACACATATACAAGCCAGTCCTAAAATAGCTCTCTATTACACTTTGTAGCTAATCATTAACCACAAACTGTACCTGAGAGAGACTCTAGTAGAATCCAAACTATAGTTAGTGGCACTTCCACAGGACTTAAAATGTGACTGGAAGTTAGGACAACATAGAAGCCAAACAACACTGAGGCTGTTCTCACACCATATAGGGGACACTGGCTAGCTCTGTGAACCAGCCAACCTCAGTTTCCGTAATAAGAAAGAGTCAAGGAAGGAATTTATTCCTGGCAGAGGTTCACCCAAGCTACTGCTTTGCCATTCTGCTTATCCCATTCTTATGGACCCCACTCGTAACACTCATTGGTTCCTATACGGTTTTTGAGTTGTTCGGAGACAGATGTGGCCTTAGCAGGTTGCTGTGGCCAATCTCCATTCTGACTTCCTGTCATCCGATGCAAGGGTGAGACAAACCAACAGCTCTCCCATTTCCTTTTCCTCTGGCCTTCCCCCTGGCATCCTCTAAGCTATTCAAACGGAGTCAAGGCTTTCTCGAAACAATGCTGTCCCCTTGATACTAAAAAGGTATCAGCCCACATGCTAAATGTGTTACTACTTGGAATTCTACCTCATGGGGAGTCAGGAAAGTCTGCCAGGCACATTTATATTCACATTGTTTTCTAGGAGAAACACACCAAAAGTATATTCTTGAGCAAGGTCTCCTTTGGGAAGGAGGGATAGGAAATATATCACACGTTGTAGTAAATCTGACACTAATGTGTATCAATAAGCACATCCATCATAGTTAATAGGGTGTCTGATATCACCATAGAAAGATACAATACAGGTCTAGTACTGGGATAGGATGAAAGGCTCCCAAGTCCCACTGTGGATACTAACCTGGTCCTTGACTAATTTTGAAACAGAAAACAACCTGGTACTTGATTCCTGCTTCCCATCAGGAGACCTCAATTACCCAGTGAGATGTAGGACTCCTGGGGGGAATTGGGAGACATCTCAAACCTCTGTTCTTGACTATCTGGACAGACTTATAGCAAGGCTGTCTCCCCTCCAGGCTTCAATTCATAGCAACACCTGCTCTTACTACACCCATTCAAACCTTTACACCATGGCAATACCACAGAATGGTGGGGCAAATCCATTTAAAACAAAACAAAACTTAAGGCTACTACAGCACAGCTATCTTTTCATTAGCTCCGTTTTGCTAAATAGCAGGAAGGTAACGCGATTGGCATTTCCTAGGAAATGAATTTTAATTTACTCAGGGAAAAAAATGCCAACAGATTATTCATTGTAAAGCTAACAAACACATGCTGCCTGAGAAGTGTGACCTTAAGATTCCAGGAACATCTGCTTAGGTCTGTGTCTTTCAACTTCTCTAAGATTTCTTTTCTTGTTTGATAATTTCTTGAAATTATCGGAACACTGAAACAAAAGGAACGAAATGTTTACTCCTTTGCTTCCTGGAGATGGGGACTGCAGGCTCAGATAGTGAAAAAAGCCTGAAGCCTCTTGCCTTCACATCTGCAAGTACTTTCATCTGCTGCTGGAGTATGGGAGCTCAGTCCTCATCAGCAGGCTTGCTTCCCTTAATGAAATGTGCACCCTGCTGCCTTCGGGAGAGAGAATTGGTAGACTTGTCCCCCACACACTTCTGTAACCCAATCAGGGCTTTCTTCTCCTAATGAGTCATTAAAATAGCTTTCTTGCTTGGTGGCACAGAAGCAATCACCTGTACAAATGCTAAAACAGATACCTACTATGTGCTAAGGACCTGTATATGAATAAAACTGTCTTCTAGGCCTTCAATGATGGTAAGAGGAAAAGAAAATGCATAATCACATGGGGATTGCAGTGAGGAGTGTAGGAAAGTCTGAGAAAGGAGGACATTTGAATGCAGTGTTAGCATGAGTGAACACCATGCAATGAGAAAAGTCTGGAAGAGAGTATGGAGGAGGGGCAGGTCATGAGGAATGTGTATACAAGGAATTTTGTTTTGAGGTTACAGGAAACAGAGGCAACAGAGAGCTAATGAAATGATCTTTAGGATTTTTTTATATTTAATATATAGTGTTTTTAGAGAAAAATTTCCTTATAGCCTATAGAAATTACTATGAGGAGAATCTTTTTGTCTTGTGCTATACACCTTACTAAATGCTTTATTGTCTCAGACTTCAGTAAGCAAACAGCAAATATCATTTCATACAAACCACGGCCTATGAAGGAAGAAAATGGAATGGGCTGAGAGAGAAAAGACAAACACATTGCTGCTACAGGCTCGTACATATATTTCCAGTGAGTCCTGGTTTACCCAGTTAATTCCCTGAAAGTAAGCACTAGAAGGACACTTGCCCCTGGTGGCTTTCTATCTCCTTGGTTTTTACTGCAAACTGACTTCTTCATCACTACTCTATGGTCAATAGGCGCTTAAGTTGTTTACATTCCCCAGGCAAGACCTCTCTCGGATTGAGGCCGAGTCTGAGCCCTAGTGTTATAAAACAAAAATAGCAACATCCTTCAGAATCATCCTTCCTCTCCACTCTTCTCCACTCTTTTCTCGTTTTTTCACATCTCAGACTTACCCACCAGTCTCCAAGTTCACTGTCCTATCTGTGTGGCAGGGCAACAGGTGAGTATCTGCCGACTAACCTGCACCCTCAGTCTTGAATCCCCCACTAAAACATTACTACTGCCTTGAATCAAGTTCTTGTTAAAATCCTCGGGACGTTCCACATGAACTTCAACTAGTCTGAATATAATTTAAAGAGCCCATCTTCACCTGACAGTATTCCACCTTACAGCTGCCTTCATTACCATTTAGTACTCATCCTTGCCTTAAGCCAAATGGTCCTTTTGAATCTGTTTACATGGAGCCTTCTTTCTTAACCCTGACTTACCTATATTTATGGTTCCCTCTGCTTAGAAGGCACTATTAACATTTCTACAAATGTTCTCTCTCACACTTACATATGATGCAAAAGTTACTGTCTTATTTTATAGAGCACATTTAATATTTGAATAAGAATAAGGACAGAATGTCAATCGACATCTAAGATACTAACTTTTTGGCTTCTCTGCTGAAAGTATTGGTGAGATTTAAAGGTAATATTCTAAGCTTATCTCACAGTAATTTAGAAGTTTTCACATGTTTAAATTCAAATCAGGATGCTTTAGGTCATGATTACTCAGTTACTCTGACTACCAGAACATCTGAGTAGAGGTGCAGTGAACTAGGAGGAGGAAGGTAGAGCTATCATAAACTGCTTTGTAAATCGAGCCAACTTGCGTAACTTTCCTTTCCCTATAAGAATGGCTTATCTGGGGCTGGAGAGATGGCTCAGTGGGCAAGAGCACCGACTGCTCTTCCGAAGGTCCTGAGTTCAAATCCCAGCAACCACATGGTGGCTCACAACCACCCGTAATGAGATCTGACGCCCTCTTCTGGTATGTCTGAAGACAGCTACAGTGTACTTAATTATAATAATAAATAAATCTTTAAAAAAAAAAAAAAGAATGGCTTATCTGTCCCACTCCCCTAGGCTGTTATGAGGACTTCACAGAGGATTAGAGGAAATGTTTCTGCTATTCAGTTGAACATTCTCACTTTACAAAACCATGAGTTACAAAGAAGCTGAGGAATCAGAACACAGTATACAGTGGGAATTAGTGGGATTTGGGCTTAGCTACTGCTTAAGAGCAAGTGCCCACCACTCCCTCAAGATCTATTTAGTCACATAAATGCCTCTGGCATACAGCACAGTCATCAAACAGTATGCATTGATAAGACACTATGTTCACAAAAGCTCAATCTTACAATATAGCAATATTTGGGAGTGGTTGTATTTTAAATATTCATGTAAGTTCACTATATCTAACACATAAGAACAGGATCCAAGAGTTTATGTAGCTGAACTGTGGGTAAGGAATCACCATGAGTGCAAAGAGCATAATGTTTGAGTGCCAGACTGTCACATTCTTGAAAAGAGACTGAAGGATGTCCTAGTATAACTTAAGAAGAACCAAGATTAATATCCAAAAGACACAGATACACACAGAGCAACCAGAATTAATGACAAAATAAATGTGGGGAAAATGAATGACAGACTGCATTGTTTAAATGCTGTTTGAAAAACTTCCATCAAGGCTGGAGATTGCCCAGTGGTTCAGAGAATGGATGTTCTTCCAGAGGACCTGGATTCCACTCCTAGCATCCACATGGTGGCTCACAAAAAACCACCTGCATGTATAAAATAACAAAAGCAAAAAACCACCCCCTACAATTGTATCAGATACCCTTTTAACTAGTCCTGATAGTTTCCTAAAAAGAAGCAAGAGAACATTTTTAAAGGACAAACATTCAAAGGAACTTCTGAAAGATATTAAGAAATAAGGTTAAGGATCTAGGATACAGGCATATGAAAGAGAAGGATGGATCTGGTGAAGAGGAAATGGCAGGAAGTGGCAGCAGTGTTTAGTTGTGTAAGCTTAATCAGGAAAACTGGAAGACATTCTGCAAACTTCCCTTGATATAACAAATCAGTTTGTTTGAGAGGAAAATCATTTCAAGGTAAGGAAATCATAGAAGGAAAATAGAGAAAATTGTTTTGGCACCACAGACATAGGGAGACTGCGGGTGCAGCACAGCACTTGCAGCCAGCAAGGCTCTGACATACAGTTGGCATTTAATATCTGCCTTTGACTGAAACATGAGAAAGTCTTAATCCAATGTTCCTGTTAAAGATGGAATTCAGGAATACACTCATACCCTCATTCTGACCTAAGTCTCGGGGCAGATGCCCTGTGAACCCCTGTGCCAAGCAGCAGGACAGGAGTGGCACAGGAGCCTCATGACAGAGAACTCCAGCCAACACGACTGGCACTGTTTCTACGCTTTAGGTTTCCATTCAGACAAGGAGAGGTGGGAATGGGAACACTCTGGGGAACATCCCCCTGCATTTTAGAGGATGGAAAAATTGACATGGACAGACATCAATGAAGAGCTTGTGCTGATTCACACATCCATAAGAGAGGATGTTAATAAATAAAATCCACACTCCAGTGTTCCCATGGCCAGAGTAACATGACATAAAGACAACATATCTTCAGTTTCACTGTAATTTATACCCAATGATAGCACATTTACATGACATAAAGATAACATGTCTTCAGTACCACTGTGATTTATACCCAATGATAGTACATTTATCTGATTTGAATCTGTGCAGACTCAGGAGTGAAACTCTGTGTTGTGACATAAAATTACATCTCTTTTCCTCTTTCCTAACCTCAATCCTTAAATAAACCTCATCTCATCTCAGACTCAAATGAGAGGGTTTCTCTCTCAAAGTCTTTGTGTTTACTTAGTCCTACTCTAGGAATAACTCCAGGACTGTTGGTTTATTCCATGCTTGCTTTAAGTACTGATTCCACATAGACAGTCTACTCACCCCTCATTATTCTGCCACCAATGAACACTGCACCCTCACCCCTCCAACCCCCATGGACCTAGTAATTCTCTGCCAAGACATTCTTTTCACTATAAGGGGTCTGATGGAATGAATGGGAGTGAGGACTATGAATTCAATTAGTAATGTGATCTTGGGCAAGGTAATTCTGCCTCTTAGAGTCTTATTTCCTTTATAGCAGAGAAAGAGTTGATGGTGTCAGAGGTCTCCAAGGTTATCAGGACTCATGGAGCCTGTTTAAACCACTCAACACGGTGCTGGGCGCCCAACAGGCACTCTAATCTCTTAGTGAATGAGTGAAAACCAAAGGCACTAGGGTGATTTCCCAGATCCCTTCCCACTCACTGTCTACAGTTCTGTGGCTGCTCACTGCCATCAGTCAAGTGGGGCCCAAATGCTTATTCACAAAGATCCCAAGACTATTTGTTCCTCCATTTGGGAGACAAACTATGCCTCAGGTTGGTTCTACAGTGATTCTCCAGAAATGCTGGGAACAGAGTTGAACCGTTGGCAAAGAGTCCCATTCTTTGTTGACTAGGAAGAAAGAGGCTTATATTTGAAGGAAACCAAAGTTGCTCTCACAGTTGTATAAAAAATGGGAACAGACTAAGAGCAGGATCGTGTCCCCTTTAGAGAAAAATTCCAATACAAATGAAGGGATCAAGATGCTACCACTGCTCTGAAAAGTCTCCTGAGCACCACAGCAGACACTGAATCTCTCTGGACATATCAACTGGACTTACTCTGTGATTTTGGGATCCAGGTTGCCAATCCATAATCGGTGTCCTTCTTGTAGAGAGCCCTCTGAAAGGATGGATGCATTCTCGAGGGGAAGAGTTTTGGTTTCTGCTTCCATCAATCTCTAAGAAATACTAAAGGCAATGTGAACATTCAGGGAGGAGAATACAGTCTTGTGTGAACATGAGACTTCACATGCAATCCAAATATATATCCAAGGAAGGCATGCACTCTGGGCAATCTTTTAAAGGCCTGTTATTCTCCCAACTGGGGCCCTGGACCAGTTCCCCCAGAACAGCCCTTCTGGCAGCCAGAGTTACCTTTTAGGATAAAGAGGTACTATTATGTAGAGAATCTTAAGTCTTCCTGACTAATGCAGGAGGCCAAAGGCTCTATCATCACATAATACTCCAGGAAAAAAAAAGGATACAGTCTTGATGGTGTTGAAGGGAAGAGGCATGAAGAGCAGCTTATGTTCCTGCTCTTCTCGGAGCAATACAAGTAAAGAGAGGAGGTGGCACAAAAAACAGGAGCACAGATTCTGGAGTTGGAGTTGGATTTGAAAGCAGACTATGTGACTTAATTATCTAAATTTTATAGGCCTCAATCTCCTCAAATGTAAAATTAGATGCAACCGTTCTTATTTTACAGGACAGTAAGTAGTCGATATATATTAGCTATTGGTCAAGTTTACTGTTTTGGAAAAAAAAGTTTACTGTTTTGGTAATAACAAGAGATGGTTCTCCTTAGTTATTACAGTTTACCATCTGCTTTGTTTAACTTTTGCAAGTTATTTCACAACTCTTCAGTTAGTTCCCTCATGAGGACAGTATCTCATTAAGGTATGTAGCTCTGCCAAGCTCTACTCCTAAAGCCTTTAGAATCATGATTCTTAGAAATATTAAAGACTGATAAATTATTACTAGTCTTCATTCCTGAAGCATCTCACTTCACAGAAAGGAGAAGGATTGTGATGGAGATGGTAATGAAAAGAGCAGAAGACTTCATTTTTAATTGTTCTATTTCCACTGGAAGTTATTTTTCTTGGTACCTCACTTTCTTTGTTCTTATTTACTTTATTATCATGGTGTGGGGGAGGGGGAGAGGGCTATGCTATCATGTAGCCCAGGCAGTGGTCAGAAGATAACTTCTTCTTTTTTTTTTTTTTTTTTTTTTTTTTTTTTTTTT